>JAKUCV010003205.1:0-63056 GCA_028386065.3 Turnera subulata | reverse complement strand
ATATGTTGGATACCTTGACGATCTCAGGTCGGAGGACAATCACATCTATAAGAAACGCTATCGACATACATATAACGTTCCATGTAGCGTTCTTGTATGGGTCGGTCCAGTCCACAAGTTCTCCAACTTGTACCCGTATGTAGAATTCATATCACATATGCAATTCTCAACATACGCTAGTCTTAACTTATTATTACAAACCATCCGTAATAATAACCGACTAGGGACATTTAAGAATATACATATCAAATATATATATACTAGGGTTATAAGTATGTGCAAGCGTTTATCTCATAAACGATACTTATTGGAATAACCTTAATGCATATACACGACTACAAATAATCATCCATGATTGGCTTTTGGGCATATTACTAACAGATACATGATAAGTTAACAGCTGTATGGGATGAGTAGTTATCTAACTATATACACTTATCTGTTTAGCCTTAGCACTACACGATAATCACAACACGTGATCTCTAACATCCCCCCTCAAACTCAGCCTGGCAGAACCCGAAGGTTGAGTTTGTCCCTTAAGTGCTGATAGCAAGTCGTTGCCAATGGTTTGGTTAGAATATTTGCGAGCTGATCTTCCCCGCTAATGAACTGAACCTGAAGCTGTCCATGTGTTACCTGCTCTCGGACGAAGTGAAAGTCAATCTCCTCATGTTTAGTGCGAGCATTCAAAACATGATTGTGGCTCATGAATGTGGCGCCCAAGTTATCGCACCACAGTGTGGGCTTGCCTACATGGACACCAAGTTCCTTGAGTAACGTAGTTAACCACATCAATTCTGTTGTGCCATCCGCCATGGCTTTGTATTCAGCCTCAGTAGACGACCGGGCCATAGTTCGCTGTTTTCTTGAGGCCCACGCTATGAGATTACCACCAAAGAACACAAGAAACCCAGCAGTGGATTTTCTGTCATCGGGACAGCCCGCCCAATCGGCGTCCGTGTAAACTTGGACATCTGAGTGTGTGGTTTTGTGTATGGCAGGACCATAGTGACTAGTCGCTTGCAAGTATCTCAGAATTCTTTTGACAGCCACAAGATGAACATGAGTAGGAGCATGCATAAATTGACTTACTTTTGCAACTGAGTATGACACATCAGGTCTAGTGATTGCCAAATACTGAAGGGAACCAACTAGTTGCCGATAAACAGTTGGATCCGATAATGGATCACCATCTCCCTTGCGTAAATGCAAGCTTGTCGATGCTGGGGTGAGAACCGGCTTGCAATTTTCCATACCAGCTTTGGCGAGGAGATCACGGATGTACTTTCGTTGTGACAGAAGAAACCCATACTTTGTGTTTTGCACCTCGACTTCCAGAAAGTAGGCAGGCCGACCAAGATCACGCAAAGCAAAAACCATGCTCAATTGCATGAGAAGATTGTTAACAAACTCTGAATGAGAACCTGTGACGATGATATCATCCACATAGACAAGTATATAAGCCTGAACACCAAACCGCTGATAGATGAGAAGAGAAGGATCGGATTTGGAGATAACAAACCCTTGTTGAAGGAGATAATCAGTGAGTCGAGAGTACCATGCACAGAGGGCTTGTTTCAAGCCATACAATGATTTGTGCAGTAAGCAAACATGGTTGGGTTTCGAGGTGTCGACGAAACCTTGAGGCTGCACCATAAACACCTTTTCTTGCAGTTTTCCATGAAGGAATGCATTGCGAATGTCCAATTGTTTAAGCACCCTGTTGCATGAAAGAGCTAAGGAGAGGACCAACCGAATCGTTGTAGGTTTAACAACGGGACTAAAGGTCTCTTGAAAATCAATGCCAGCTCTCTGATGAAACCCCTTAGCAACCAACCGTGCTTTAAATCTTTCCACAGTGCCATCAGATTTTTGTTTTATGCGGTAAACCCATTTGCTCCCAATTAGAATCATGCTAGGTTTATAAGGAACCAGACTCCAAGTCTGATTGTGGATGAGGGCATTCATTTCCTCAACCATAGCCCGTCGCCATGCAGGTGTTTTATTGGCTATTGAAAAACTGGTTGGTTCTTGGATTTGAGTTGGGCTAGTTTCAACATTGTGGGTGGAGGGTGAAAAGCGTGCTGGTGGTTTTCGGTTTTGTCGTAATTGCATGGGATGTTGATAAGTAGGAGGTGGAGTAGGTGTAGGAGACACTGGCTGTATTGTAGCAGTAGGAGATAAGTCGGTAGAGGATAGGACGTTAGAAGTGGAAGTAGAGGTAGAATAAGGAATCTCATTCGTTATCTCGGGTGCATGGGATAGAGAGGTTGGAGTAGTAGTGTTTGGTTGGGAAGCTGCTGGTGGTGGCGGCTAACTAGAAGACGTCTCTTGCTGCATGGCAGGGAAGAATACATGCAAGGGCACAGTGGTCCAAGTAGTGTCAGATTCCGAGCGAGGCAAGACTTCCTGTTGGGTTTGGAAGGGAAAAATATGTTCAATGAACTTGCCATGACGGGCAACAAAGAAACGATGACGAGTGGTATCATAACACCTATACCCTAGATGAGCTGGACTGTAACCTAAAAATACACAAGCTGTGGAGTGAAAATCAACCTTGTGCTTGTTATAAGGACACAGGAATGGATAACACAAACACCCAAAGACACACAAAAAGGAGTAGTCAGGTTGTTGATGATAAAGTTTCTGGAATGGTGATTGATTGTTATTGACTAGGGAGTGTAACCGATTGATTAAGAACACGGCTGTTTCAAAGGCATAGTGCCAGAATTTCCTAGGGACATTAGCAGTAGCAAGAAGAGTGAGGCCAGTTTCTACTATATGACGATGTCGACGCTCAATCGCCCCTTGTTGTTCATGAGTGTGTGGGCACATAATACGGTGTTCAATACCGGTATTTGTAAAATATTTGTTTAACTTTCTATATTCACCCCCCCAATCGGTTTGAACAGCTTTAATCTTAGTGCCAAATTGCCTCTCTACTCGTTTTTAAAAGAGAAGAAATAAAGAGAACACATCGGATTTGGGCTGAATAAGGTAAAACCAAAGATATTTGCTGAAATCATCAAGGAACAAGACATAGAAAACATGACCATCCGAATTTGGTGTTGGGGAAGGACCCCATACATCCGAATAAACTAAATCTAGCGGGCGAGTGGTCCTATTATTCGAAACTAGAAGAAGCAACCTAGACAACTTTCCTAATGGACAATGAAGACACGTTTGCAGACTCTGAGAGGGGAGAACAGGAAGTCCTTGACTCGCCATGATTTGGTGCTGGACACGGGCGTGAGGATGCCCTAACCGTCTGTGCCAAACAAGAGACTCCACGCGAACAGCAAGAAACATCTCCAGTCGCCAATTTATTGAATTGGAAAATTGATTAAGGCCATCAATGCTCGGCCCGGTTAGAATGAGACTCCTGGTAGCTTGATCCTTGACACAAAAGTAGTCAGGGTAGAATTCAAAAAAGACATTATTGTCATGACAAAAACGTTGGACAGATAAAAGTGACTTGGTAACTGAAGGCACATGAAGAATATTTGTTAAAGAAAAGGATTTGGTGGAAGTGTGAAGGAATTGAGAACCAATACCCGCAATCGGAACCTGGGCGCCATTTCCAACCTGGAGAGAATCTCTACCGTGATAATCATCACACTGATAGAAATTGCCAAAATCAGGTGTCACATGATGTGAGGCACCTGTATCTGGATACCAGGTGGAGGGGCCAGCAGCCATGGAAGAAGAGGCCATTGTTTGAACAGAATTTGCATTTGGTGGTGGCACCGAAGAGCGCTGATAGCAGTGCCAAGCCGTGTCCAAATCGCCCACATAACTGACAACGAGGGCGCCTAGAATCATTATACCAGTTTGTGGAGGAACAACGACCACCATAGAAATTGCCTCGGCCACGACCTCCTCGGCCGCGAGAACCACCTCCTCGGCCCTAAGGTTGGAAAGAACCTGCATGCTGTGCCACGTGAACAGAAGGGGTGGGTGCAGCAGTGGGAATTGGTTGTGCAACAGGTGAGAGAGGCGCATCAATGTTCAGAGTTTTCAGTGGATCATCATAGATAAACTCATGAGACATCAACAAACTTTGCAACTCAGAGAACGACACAGGTTCAATACGGGTTTGAAGAGATGCAACAAGTGGCTTGTATTCAATTTTCAAACCCCGGAAAATATAGACATTAAACTCATTAAGAGAGAGCGGTTTACCAGATGCAGTCATCTCATCGGCTAACCTCTTGGCCCGGTTGAGAAAGCGCAGCACCGGCTCGTCAGCACCCTGCTCTAATCACTGCAGCGCCATATGAATCGCCATGGTGCGGGCATTGTTAGTCGAGGCAAGAGAGGCCTCTAGAGCAAGCCAAGCTTCACGAGTAGTCTTCTTATTGGCCACTATCGAGAAAACTTCAAGAGTCACAGAGGACAGGATTGAACTCAGGATCAGATTATCCTGTTGAATCCACTTTTGGTAGTGTGGATTAGGCTGTGGCAGATCACCCTCAGTGACTGGTTGAATAATAAGAGCAGGACACGGAAACGTCCCATCAATATAACCCATCACGCCCTGCCCAACAAGGAATGGCTCCATTTGGGCTCTCCAGAAGACATAATTTGTCTTTGTGAGTTTGATTGATATGTGATGACGTGTTTGTGAGAGGGGATGGGTTGCGGGATCTAAAACTATGGACTGGTTCACTTGAGAGGAACCAGAAGATTTTGGTGTGGCTGATGAATCAGCCTCTTTAGGATCGATTATTGCCATTGAAGCTATGGCTCCGATACCATATAGAAGCACAGTATATGGCTGTTAATCAGATACATCTCATGATGCTCTTAGACTCTTATTATAGGCATAACAATTGTGTTACAATAGGACTCCAAGTCCTCTGTTGATACATGATAAGTTAACAGCTGTATGGGATGAGTAGTTATCTAACTATATACACTTATCTGTTTAGCCTTAGCACTACACGATAATCACAACACGTGATTATCTCTAACAATCAGTTCATCACCGTTAATCCATTAGCGGCATTGTGATTGCGAAAACTCGAACTAACAGTAACTTCCCCATTAGCATAATTAGAACATCCCCAATAGTATTATTCCTGGGTTGCTTACCACAAAATTTATAATGTTGATGTGTTTGACAAAGAGTAAATAGTTTTTTATGTCCCTCCACTTTATCGAAATCACATTTATTGTCCCTCTTTGTTTTTTTTCACTCATGTCGTCCATCAACTCTTGATTTACCTGGTCAGGTGATCCTCTTTACCTACTGCAGCAGGTTAGTAGCTGTGGAGCTGACACGTGGCAGTGGGGCCCATGATCTGCATATTTTTTTATTGACTTTATCCTTTTTTATATTTTTCCAAAAATTTAAGCCTTAAAAATTTTTATTTAAATTAAATTTTTTTTTAGAAAATAAATATTAATTTCTAAATATGCATTGAGAAAAAAATTAAATATGATCATCATCTCACTTAATCCCTCTATAATATTCCGATTAACGAAATTGAACAACATTAACCAAAATTAGAATAAAAAAAACTAAAACAATGAGAGAGGCATATCTAATTCTAACCTATAAATTAAAAAAAAAAACCGTGGAGGACACCAGCATATAATGAAGGAAATTAAGATTTATTTATTTTAAAGGATTTTAAAAATAAAATTTGATTAAAGAAAAAAATAATTAAATAAATAAGTTGTGTGTGGGCCCCACTACCACTTGTCAGCTCCATAGCTATCAACCTGCTGCAGCAGGTAAAAAGGACCACGTGACCCGGTAAATCAAGAGTTGAGGGATGACATGAGTGAAAAAAAACGAAGAGGGACAATAAATGCGAAATCAATAAAGTGGAGGGACATAAAAAACTATTTACTCGTTTGGCAAATGGTGAATATTAAAGCTCGAAAATTTGTAATCTTGTCAATTTGTTCGGATTTTTTTTTTATTAACGTGAGTGTCCCAGCTCGACAAACCAGACTATTCTCACTCGTGGCAAAATTTGTTCGAATCTTCTGGTAGGAATCAGACAACATAACCAGAAACAACAATTTTTTTAGCTTGTTTATTAAAATCAAATCCCGAATCTTAGTTTACAAGGTTCCAACTAGGCAGAATTTTAGAACTGAAGTGATGTGGTTTGATTATTTTCTTGTGCCTGTTGATGGCTCAGAGTCTAATTATGCTACTGGTCACCGAGAGTTCAATGATTTGAAGTCCACGACCACATCGTTCCATTTCTTGGATGATCGTGTTGTCAAAATCAAGGGTGTGGTGACGGATTCGGAAATAGCTGGTTGGACGGAGTAAACAGCAAACTCTTTGAGTGAGAACTCGCACGAACTGTCACCAACCGCGAGCAAGGGAAGGCTGAGGGATGGGATAATGGGAGGGAGAGGTGTGGATGATTGCCGCCATGAGCGGCAAACGACCCGGAAAAGGAGGTTATCGACGTAGCCATTTTGGAGGCAACTCACAATCTTCTCCAAGAGCTCGCTTGGAAGATCGGACCACAAGCGGTGTTGGCCTGAGGTTCGACGACGAACCATATATGGAGATTTTTCTACTTTTTGGACAGCGCGGACAAGAATACTACGGTTTATAATATATCTCTAGTTAGGGTTTTAGTGGTGACGAGAAAATTGCTCCTTGAAATTGAAACCTAATCCCAACCCTAATTAAACCTCCAGGCACTTCTCTTTTTTTTTTCATAAAAGAGAATTAAATTGGTATAGATTTAATATATTGGAATTCGGAATGACTATTCTTATTTTCTCTAAAACCCATGGTTTCAAAAACTGAAGGACAAAAGTTAGAAAACTGAACTTCAATCGGGGTCTAATTGGGGTCCAACCGAACCATATGTGAGGGTTTTTCTACTTTCTACGGATCGGACAAGAATACTAGGATTTATTTCTAGCTTCGGGTTTCGGTGGTAAAGTTATGGGTTTGCATGGCATCCAAAAATTAGCTCGTAAACACTTTTTAAAAGCCTTTACTTGGGCGGGTGTATACAGTTATGTTTTACTCCTTAAAACTGAAACCTAAAATTCGAAACATAAACTTCTTCTCAGAAAAAAAAAAACCTATACGCTTTTTCTCTCCTCAGATAAAACAAATTAAATAGGTATAGATGCAATAAGCCCCAATAGGATCCGGAAATATATATTTATGATTGTGTGTTCTATCTTGACTGCAACTGCAAGGCTTTGCTTCCTCTTCGTCTTGACATTTTGACTTCAGTTCTTACAATTTTGTTCTCAAACAAATCTAATTAAGTCCTTGTTAATTTAAATAGTATATTATTTGGCCCCCCTAAAAAAGTGTACAAGTATGTGTACAAGAATTGTCATGTGGCTAGTGGTAGTGGAACTCACCGCTGTTTATTCTGATTGCCAAATGATTTTATTATTTAAAGAAAACGGAACAAATTAAACAGAATTTGAAATGGGGGAAGCAAAATAAAACAAAATCTCACAACGAAGGTGATAATACTAGTCCCACATAAATACTCCAAAGCAACATTGTTTGGGTTCTCGGTAAATCACAGAGCGGCATCAATAAACATTGGGCTGGAAAATTTGGGCTATGTACCAATTGTGGAGGGGTTTCGGTCTTGCAATTGGAGTGCCTCATCAATAAACATTGGGCTGGATAAACGCCTAGAAACATTGATATTCCTCCAAGTTTTCATTTTTTTTTCTTGGTACAAGATGACTAGTCTTTTCAGGTAATGATAGAAAAACAAAGTCTATTTGGTAGTTGTACCAAGTCACATATCCCTTGACATATCATAATCAATTAAGATTTCCACTATCTATTTTTAGATAAGAAGAATTACCACGGATAAGACATATAGACCTACCAAAATTACAACATAATCTCAAATAAGACAAACCTGTAGTATTTACCAGCTGTATCATTCACCGGTTGTATTTGGCTATCCAAAATAAGACAAAATAGACTCATAGATTCTACCAAGCAACAATGAAATGGAAGAAAATGATATTAACTCTCTCTTACCTTTCTAAAATCATTCTTTGCTCCATATATCAAGATTACACCAGTTGTTTCTATTGCTTTTTTTGTAAAATATCCATATCTATTCCCCAACCAAAAATCTTATCAATCAATATCCATCCCACTACAAAAAAAGCGCGCGTTTGCGGAGGTTTTTTTGCGGAGGTCGCGAAGACCCCCCGCTATTGTTATCAATTTGCGGTGCCTCAACCGACCCCCACAAATTGATGCACATTGCAGGGGTTTTTATTGATTTTACAGGGGGCTTCATTTAACCCCCACAAATTGATTCACATAGCGGGGGTTGTTATTGATTTTACGGAGGATGAATCCCCCGCTATTGTATGTTGGCAATCAAAAAAAAAGGAAAAACCCTTCAATTTGCAGGGCCCAAATCAACCCCCACAAATTGTTTCCCCCTCTAAGTTGGCCAAAAAAATTTATTTCCCGAACTCATAAGCATCAACGGGAAAAATTCCCTCATTACCCAAAAACAATTCTAAGACAAAATCCCTAATTCCCACCTGCTCCAAATTGTTTCCCGCTGTCTCGTCTCTACCCTAATTCCCTCTTGAGTTAAAATTTTTTTCCTATCTTTCAAAATCAATTCTCTCCCTCTTTCAACCCGATATTTGCATAAAAATCAATCTCACTCTCAAAATCATTCTCCCTAAATCTTGCTCTCGACCATCTCCTCCCCTTAGCGATCTCCACCATATCCTCCTCACCCCCCGATGTTTTCTCTTCCCCTTCTTCTTCCTTCTCGCTCTCACATCGATCCAAGCACCACCTCGCGAGCTCATAAGCGCCGGGAATCGATCCAGCATTCGACGCAGGAGGTTCACCACGCACCACTGTTCACATTCACCGGAAAGCTGCCACTCGCCGCTGTCGCCGCCCTCTCCTTCCAATTTTCTGCCGAACCCTCCTTTGCTTTCAGGTGAGCTGGTAAACCCCTGTCTCAATTTTTCAAAGTAAGTAATATTCATTCACTCCCCAACCAAAACAGGAAAACTAAAAAAAAGGAAAAATGGCGAGCGGAGGAGCTGCCGGTGGTGGCGGAGGTGGAAAGGTGTCCTTCAAAGTTACGCTCACTTCTGATCCAAAACTCCCATTCAAAGTGGATCTCAGTTCTCCTTCACTTGCATGTCCCTCTTCTAGCATTTGTGATATGAAATGGTTTTAGGGGTTTTACTTTTCGAAACTGTAAATTCCAATTTCGTAATCTCTTGCAAAATTCATCAAATCCGTAATCGCTTGCAAAATTCATCAAATCCGTGTGTTAACGGTTAACTATGATGTTTCCTTGCATTTATTTTTCCAATCATAACTTGAAATTGTTCTTTTTCTGTTTTTCTTCATTCATACGCAGATGGAGTTGGAATTAATCCTCAACCAAGTGCAGGTACGCAGAGTTCCCTTTGTTTCCTTTATATCTTGATATTTCCAAGCATTTTTCAGTTGTTTACTGGGATCTTTTGAAGTCTACAACTGTTCTATTGCCCTAGCATTAGGGTTCAATACAAACAACCCAAAAAGTTGGTTTCCATTTACGGTCTGAATTGTTGATAATAGCTTATAAATAACATTGACTTGTATACTTTCTAGTAAGATGATATTAGCAACGCCTTTCATGCTTGGAACTTGTTGATGAGATATTTGTACCCGAATCATGCATCTGTCACATTTCAATCTCAGAACCTGCTCATTAAATTTTCCCCTGTTAGTTTTCTCTAGTGAGTTCAATGCCAGATTTACAACGATAGCTCCATCCTGCATGATTTAGAGGGCTAGCTTCAAGAGATTTAGGTTTTACTTGTTTATGATGTTTAGAAACATCTCTACTTATAAAATATTATTAATTTGAGAAATTGCAGTACTTGGTCAGTCAACTACATCCTTTAGTTCTCCATATGTTGTATGGTTTTGCAGCTACCTAAGTACTTTTAGGTTCATCTGCAGTTGAAGCACAGATAAGCGATGGGCATTATTTGTTCTTGGATGCTGAACAAGATGCCTGAGAAGAGGGGAGGGACTTGGCTAAAGTAAAACTTTAACTATCCTTTGATTTCTATTCTACGAAGAAGAGAAGTTCTAAGAAACACTTTTAATTCAAATCTGTTATTGTTATGTGGCATTATTTATAACAGACAATAAGCTGCATAAGTTGTTTCTATGCTTGCATACATAATTTCATCCTATCTTGATGAATATTTGGTTTGGCTTTTTCTTAATGTTACTACTACTCTTTGATTTCTATTATGAACAAGCTATGTACGCTTAGTTGACCAGAAAATTGTGTGCTTGGAGCTGGAGAATTGGGTTTGAGTCATAGCTAGTTACTTCAATTTACATTGTTTAGATGAATCATTTTTTTCATGGAAGGTGGTCTTTAAATCCAGTCATTCAATAGCTTTTGACAGTGATGTTGATTGTAATGATCTCCTATATGTAGTCACTCAGTTTCTGCAAACCTTCATTAATAAATCCATTTGTTTCTTCTCATCAATCTTGGTGTTCATGTTCTATTGATTCTGTATTGGTTTTAAATGTATCTTTTGTCATGAATAATAAAAATTTGGAGATTTAATCTGTTCTGTCTAGTGCCACCTTTGTCTCACAAGTCAAACCGTTGCCTTACTTGTATATAGACACTTGAACGGTTAGGATCTCCTACTTGATGTACTATTTTTTTTCATTAATGTAAATCTCCTTCCTATCAAATAAAAAGAAAAAAAAGTTTAAAAGTGGCATGTATAAGCTGATTCCTGATGTGAAGCACAGTTGTTTAGGCTGCTGGTGGTCTCTACTATTGGAGTGCCATGCTTGCCTGGCCCTTGGATGGGCACCTTTTGCCGCTTGGATCACTGGCTGGTAATATATATGTTCAAACTTGGTGGCTCAAATTTTTTGATAATATTATGGTGTTTCATTCGCCATCCATTTTCTTTATGCAAGTGGAGACAGAGTTTTTATGTTCATTCAAGACATTTTTTCTGATTCTGTACTTAATTGTTCTCTTTCAGGTTCAACGTTATTGGTCAGGTACGCAGGCATTAAGACTCCAGAGTAGAGTTGTGCTTTAATTCAAATTACGGGGGTTTGAGGAGTCATATTATACATTTACATTGTGTCAATTTGTGGAGGTTGGAGATCAAATTGCGGAGGTCGGTTATAACCCTCGCAAATTAATTTTTCAATTTGCGGGGGTTGCAGCAGAGGTCACCTAAACGACCCCCGCAAATTGTTTGTGGGAGTGGTAACAACGGGGGTTTTTGAAACCACCGCAAATTGCAGCAAAATCAATTTGCGGGGGTCAAAACCTCCGCAAATTGTTCAAAAAAACCTCCGGAAAAGCCATCTTTTTTTGTAGTGTCCATACGTTATATTCAAGTTCACTAATAATTTCCAGTCGGATTACCACAACATATATTCGATTGTCCCTTACAGTGAGAGTCATATAAATATGGCCATAGTGATGTTTAGGGGGTATAAGTAATCACAATCTCCATAAACTCTACTGAGGTTTTCGAGTCTCGGTACATGATAAAAGCAAAACCTTTTTTATTTATAAAGCTATCCCAATTCAGAAAGTTACCCCGTCAGTTATCATCTCTTCAGGATCTCTTCAGGAGAGGAGAGGAAGAAGAAGAAATGATAGTGTGGCGGCTAAGAGTTTCAAATATCAGAGGAACGATCTACCAGAAGACCATGGTAGGTGTCCAGTGACATATATATCCTTTGCATGCATTTCATTTAACATTATGTGACATTGATCATTGATAGATCTTATGAACCGTATGTGAAGGATTCTATGCACATATATATATAATAGGTAAGGAGACTTATCTGTAAGTAGTGAAGCGGAAGCACTTGTCAGGATAGGGAGCCACGCCTTAAATTATTAGTCGGTGGAGACTGTCACAGTGCGTCGGATCGGTCTCGTTTCCACAATCTAAATCCTAGATTGCAGTAAGCAGGTTTTCTATGTTTTACCCAACATATGTACAATACAGTGTGTATATAATGGGTTAAAAAATTTTTTAAGTCCCTACACTTTGTTGTTTTTGTATTTATTGTCCCTCATTACTTATTTTCACTCATGTTGTCCTCCAAGTCCTATTTTACCAGGACATGGTGTCCTTTTTACTTGAAGTAGCCGGTTGATTGTCATGGGACCCACAATCTACCTTTTTTTTATTCTTTTCTCATTTTCCTTTTTTTCTGAAAATTTATATTATAAAATTCTTATTTAGATTGAATTCAGTAAAATTAATACTGCAAGATCTCTATGCCCGGTCCGCACGCTCCTTCGCCTTGAGCACTGCTTCAGCTTTCGAGCATGACGACTCGGCGGATGACGAAGCCGGGACTGTAGTTTTTGGTACTACCATTTTCCTTCTTGTGTGCCATTCAAATGGTCGCCGGAAACCGTCGACTTCAATGGAGATAAGACGCGGCTCTTTGAGCCCAAACAACCCACAATCATCACCAATGGCAAGTCAACAACACGCGCATAATCCACCATCATTAGCAACACCCCCGTCCTTCTTGGGTCTCAAAAATGTCCTTTCTACCACAGCCCCCACCCTATAGACATCAATTACGCCGCCACGACATCATCATCAGCATCCTCCACACCAGCGTCTGGCTCAAATCCGCGAGCTTCAACGATTCCGCCATGCTCGAGATCCTCGCCGGTTCCAAGGCCTGTGTCAGTCCGACCCGGACTTCTCGCCAAAATCATGCAACAAGAAACCCAGTTCCCGAATTCCCCCAGCCCTGATTTTGTAACCTCTGGTGGTGGGTTGCAAAGGAGGCGGCGGCATTCGTCTTTGTTAGCCACCGTGAGCACGTGCCGGTTGAGTGGAGACGACGGTCTTCATGGTGGATCGCATCTGCTTTGAGACGAAGCGGCTTCTTGCAGCGTTGGCGGCGGGACCTCCTTATGTTGCCTTAAAGAGATGAAACCCTAATTCTAGTTAGACAGCCAATTGTAATTAAAATAAAACAATGATGCCGTTTAAACATATTTTCTGCCCAGGCATGCTTTGTTTAATGAACAAGTCCGATCTCTTTCGAAAAAAAATAATAAAATACGATTAATTTCATTTAGTAAGAGGCTTTACAAATTAAATTTTTAGAAAAAGGAAAAAAATATTAAAAAAACCGATAGAGTACTAAAATAAATGACAAGAAAAAAATTCAGCATTGAATTTTTTTTTTTACTATCTATTATTTTTTTATTATTATCAAAACCGATTAATTTTCATTCAAAAAGGAGTTTTAGAAATTAAATAGGGGAAAATGGAAGAAATATTAAAAATTTGAAGTCCACGGACCCCACAAGATATGTGTCAACATCACATCAATTCACCTACTATAGTGGGTAAAATGAACAAAGTGACCCGATAAATCGTAAGTTGAGGGACATTATGAGTGAAAAAAAAAAAGAGACAACAAATACAAAATCAATTAAGTTGAGGGATACAAAAAACTTTTTTTACCTTATATAATGTACTAGTTGGGCCCAGTTGGACTTAAGTGGGCACCCCTTATGGGTGGACTTACTATTTACCAATATTTTCTACTCACACATAATGAAAGTGCTCATAAATACAATCATGAGAAACAGAACTGATTGTCTCAAAAGCAATAGGCAGTCGTTCCAATTATTAATCGAACAAATCAATTAGACCAATTAAATTAACTCATTTGATTCCATATTTTACACAAAAATAGAATCTACCAGAAAACAAGCCTAATGGCTCCTCTACCAATGAAGGATTCTATACACATATATATATAATAGGCAAGGAGACTTATCTGTAAGTAGTGAAGCAGAAGTAGTTGTCAGAATCGGGAGCCACAGCTTGAATTACTGGTCGGTGGAGACCATCATGGTGTGTCTGATCAGCCTCCTTGTTTCCACGGTCTAAACCCTAGACTGTAGTAAGCAGGTTATCTGTGTTTTATCAACATATTTACAATGTGTACAATATAGTGTGTATCAGCCTCCCCTGACTTATATAATGTACTAGTTGGGCCTAGTTGGGCTTAAGTGAGCACCTCTTATGGGTGGAGTCACTATTTTCCACTAGTATGAGATGATTATCTTTGTGCTTCTTTTTTAAGGCAGCCCTTATTTGGTTGTTGAAACCATATCTAGCTGGAACCTTGTAAACTAAGATTCGGGATTTGATTTTAATAAGCAAGCTAAAAGAATTGTTGTTTGTTGTTATGTTGTCTGATTCCTAATAGAAGATTCGATCAAATTTTGCCACGGGTGAGATTAGTCTGGTTTGTCGAGCTGAGACACTCACATTAATCAAAAAAAGATCCGAACAAATTTACAAGATTACAAATTTTCGAGCTTTAATATTCACCATTTGCCAAACACATCAACATTACAAATTTTCTGGTAAGCAACCTGGGAATAATACTATGATCTGTTGGATCTATAATCATTAGTAGATGCAATTATTTTTATTTACATTTTATGTATACTTCCTATGCAATGAAGCAACACTTAGCTTAACCAAAGATAATTAAGATTATGATTTTGCCTGCTTTCTTATGTCCAGTGAGATGAAAAAAATCAATGCATGGTCGATGAAGAAACCATTCCTTATGTCCGGCCTAAGATGGTTTTTGCTCATCTGATATGGGTGAATGGTGGCAGACATGGTCAGGAAAGGATATTCTTGTTGCTAAAATAATGCTTTTTGATCCCTGGCTCCATTGATAGGGTTAGTGTTTGTTCTTGCTACCCTGTCTATTTCTTTTTTCTGATTATGATCCAATTCTACTTAGTATATATGTTTATTAATTGGTTAGTATCAGTTAGATATGATTTTTTGTAGTTTTAAATTTGTTTAACCGAAGGGTATTTGTAATTGTTTGGAATAAATGTTGTTTGGGCTTATTATAATTTACTAATACTCGAGTCTTGTCATTAATCTATATACTATATAAAAGAACCAACCTTAGAAAAGCCAAGCAAATTGACTGAGCTACCCTTTATTTATTAATTATTGACCCAATTACCCTTTATTAATGAATTATCATTATTGACCTTCCCGGAAACTGATGTGTTTCATTTGCCGAGGACTAAATCGGATCACTCCTCGGTTTTAGTTTGCCTATGGCCGAAGCATACTCCTGTTGGACGGCAACCTTTTCGTTTCCAAGCTGCATGGATGCTTGATGAGCGTTTTTTGCAGGTGGTGCAACAGAATTGGCAGCCTGATAGCCTTGTGGGTGATGCAATTGAGAGGCATTGCGTTGTTGGAATTGGGAAGTTTTTGGCAACATTTTTGGGAACAAGAAAATGATTTTAGCCCGGATAGTTGGTATCCAACGAGCTAAAGCTAGAGGGCGCATTGGCTTCTTTTTACAAAAATTAGAACAGGACCTCAAGGAGCAGTACAATCGGGTACTAGCCCAGGAGGAGGCTCTCTGGTTTCAAAAGCCCAGGAGTAAGTGGGTGCAGCATGGAGATCGGAACACAACCTTTTTTCATGCATCCATGGTTATCCGGAGACGTAGGAATCGGATTTCCGGGCTCAAAATAAATGATGTTTGGTGTCTTGATGTTCAGGAACTACTTCATCATGTCACTGATTATTTTCTTCAGCTCTTCTCTCGGGATCCGGGTCCTTGGGTTCCTCTAGCGAGTCGGGGCTGTTTTCCTCCTATCCGGGCTGATCGTTTTCAGAGTCTACAAGCTCCGGTTTCCAATGGGGAGGTCCGTAAGGCTCTCTTTCAAATGAGTCCTCACAAAGCTCTTGGTATTGATGGAATTCATGCAAGTTTCTTTCAAAAATTTTGGAATCTGGTAGGTGCTTCTGTCACTAGTTTTGGACACCATGCTTTTCTTGTGGGCGATTTTGATGCTGCAATGAACAGGACACTAATTACTCTGATTCCAAAAGTTGATACTCCAGAACTTGTTACACAATTTCGACTTATTAGCTTGTGTAACGTTGTGTACAAAATCCTTACAAAGGTGATTGTTAACAGATTGAAGCCCTTTCTCCAGGAGTTGGTTCTTCCCTCTCAAACAAGTTTTGTTCCTGGACGTGTTATCTATGATAATATTTTGGTTGTTCAGGAAATTCTTCATTCTATGCGGACTAAGCGTAGTGCTGGGGATGGATAGCAATTAAATTGGATTTGGAGAATGCGTATGACAGGCTTCGCTGGGAGTTTGTGGAGGATACACTACGGGACATTGGGATTCCTACTAATCTTATCTCTCTGATCATGGCTTGCATCTCTACTAGTTCTATGGAAGTCATGTGGAATGGTGAGGCTATCAACTCCTTTGCTCCTAGCAGAGGAGTTCGCCAAGGTGATCCTTTATCCCCTTACATCTTCATTCTTTCCCTTGAAAGACTATCCCATATGATTGGTAAATTAGTGACTGATGGTGCATGGAAGCCTATTCAAGTATGTCGGGCTGCTCCAGTAATTTCTCATTATTTTTTTTGCAGATGATCTTGTCCTTTTCTCTGAGGCGAGTCGTCACTAGGCCCAGGTTTTCCTGGATTGCCTTGATAGCTTTTGCATTAGCTCGGGTCAGAAAGTCAGTAAAGCCAAATTGCGGGTGTGTTTTTCTTAGAAGGTGCCGCCCTCTCTTGCTGATGCAATTGTTTCATAGTTGGGAATCCTGATGATGGATAATTTGGGTATGTATCTTGGTACACCCTTGATTCATGGCAGGGTGACAACCAACACATTTCGGCATATTATGGAGAAGATGGACGGTCGACTTGCTGGATGGAAATCTAAATGTCTCTCTTTGGCGGGCCGGATTACCTTAGCGCAGTCAGTGATACAGTCAATTCCGGCATATTCCATGCAGGCCTTTCCCTTTCTGGTTGGCCTTTATGAAGTTATAGACAAAAAAACCCGTCAACGTAATCGGCGGATGGCTCAAGGAAGATGGCGAGGGTGTCATGGGATAAACTTTGTGAACCCAAGTCCCAAGGGGGGCTAGGTTTACGACGTATGCTACAAGCTAATGAGGCCTTTCTTTCTAAATTGACATGGAGCCCCATCACTCACCCTGATGTGCTGTGGGTCCATTTTTTGCGGGCTAAATATGGTACTGGTTCCTTTCTTGTTCCGTCAGTGCATGAACGTCAGAATGCATCCATTATTTGGCATGGGATTTGCAGAGCTTGGCCTTTGATCCAACGTAGCATGAGTTGGGTATTGGGTGATGGCTCCAAGATCAGTGTTTGGCGCGATTCTTAGATTTCGGGGTTAGGTGCTTTGTGTGACTTGGAGGCTATTGTTGTCCCGGAGGACATGGAGGCCCTAGCTGTGGCCAATTTGGTGACTGCTCAGAGAAGCTGGGATAATGTATATTTATAATCCATTCGACACCCCCCCCCTCCCCTCCCCCACATATTATTGCTCACATTCAGTTACTATCTCCACCACAGGTGTCGGGCTTGGATGATCAGGTTTTTTGGGAGGACACCGCATCGGGGGAGTGTACGGTCAAATCTGCATATAAGAAATTGGTTCCCCCCAATCCTGACCCTACTCGCCAAACTCTTTGGAAAGCTATTTGGAAATGGAAGGGCCTACCTCGAGCCCGTACCTTTTTATAGCAAGTTGCACAGAATGGGATTTTCACTAACTAGGTCCGTGTTCGGAAACACATTGCTGCTGATCTGGGATGCCCGCGTTGTCCCTACCGGAGTGAGACATATCTACATGCTTTGCGTGACTGCCCAGGTTCTAAACTTCTTTGGCAACAAATATTACAGCCGGATTAGTGGCCTGACTTCTTTGCCTGTGACCTAGCCTCCTAGTTATCTAGTGGCTTACGCTCGGAGTTTAGATGGGTATCTCCATTCCCTGCCGATATCATCTTTGGCATGACAGTTTGGTTGATTTGGAAGTGGAGGAATGAGTCTATCCTTGGGGAGGGACCTCATCCTCTGGACTTAGTTCTTGCTGGAACTTACAGGTATATAAAAGAAATCACCCTCAAGTGCAATCTACTCTCTCTAGAAGATGACTTGCGGCGTTCGGTGTGCTGGTCCCCTCCCCAACTTGGTGTTCTGAAGGTCAATGTTGATGCCGCGGTGCCACTTGGCAGTAATGCTACTGCTACTGGCGGGGTTCTTCGAAATCATACAGGAGAATGGGTTCTGGGTTTTCAAAACCAGCAGCCTGCAGCTCCGGTTATTTAGGCCGAGTTTCAAGCAGTGCTGGATGGCCTGATAACGGCTCGACTTTCTTTGTGTCTAATGGTCATGGTGGAATCGAATAATTTGGAGATAGTCCAGGTCCTTTCCGGGCAGCGCACTAGCGGCTATCGACTCACCCCCTCCTCTGCGAGATACAAAGTACATGCCAACAGTTCTCTATGGTGACTTTCCAGCATTGCCTACAGGAATGTAACCAGGCCGTTGTTCTTTTGGCAAAATCGGCTATGTCACTTTGTGAAGTTCTCTTGTTTTTTAAGGATCCACCGCGCAGTATTTTGCGGTGCTTTGCAGCTAGTTATGGTTTTTCCGGTTTTCAAGTAGTATAAGGCTTTCGTAGACACTCTTTGTAACCAAAAAAAAATGAATTATCATTATTGATTTAATTTTTTTAAAAAATAGAAGTCGGTATATTAGTTTTGCCTATTCTATACTATCTATAAAAGCATGACCTCCCTATATTGAAAGACTAAAATACCCTTTTTTAATATCATAATAATAATAACATGTTTGACCGTGAACCCCTTAAGAGGGTCAGGGTTCCAAGAGAAATGGTCCGGTGTCGTGGGGAACATGGAGGCATCTTTTAACCCTGCAAGGATGAGAAGGCAGTCATCCTTTTCCAAAGAATATAGATTGTGGCGCCGTGGCTAAACATCAAGGGGAGCTGAAGCAAAGCATTTGTGGACTTCAGCAAGGGAGGCGCTGGGAATCATAAATTTGGGAAGAGGCGGGGGAAACCGACTCATAAAGAGCCTAAGAGACACCAGATATTTGTCCAGAAACTAATGTTTGATCAGGTTGAAACAGTCGATCCTTGGGGAATTGAGATACTTCCAATACCATTTGAACAATAGGCTCTGATTCTTGGCACAGAGGGATTCCATGCCAAGCCCACCTGATTAAAATAGGTTATTAAAGGTTACAACTTCCTTATTAAAACAACTTCCCCTTCTACCAACATTCCTTATGTATGGCTCTCCATCCTACCTCCAAAGATCAAATATTTTCTGTGGCTAATCTTCTCAAACGGTATTCCTACTATAGAGGAACTCTTCCACAGAGGTGTCTTGTTGGAAGCTGATTCTAAATGCCCTTTTTGCTCAATTCATTTTGAAAACTTGTCTCATATCTTCCTACACTGCAAATTCACCTGGTCGTTGTGGCAAAAAATCTGTGCATGGTGCGGTGTTACTTGGGTCTCTCCTGACTCCTGTTCCCTTTGGTTTGGTCAATGGTCCCATCTTCTGTGCAACAAATCTAATAAAGTCTACTGGCTTATCATAGGTTCATCTGTTGTTATGGCCAGCACGAAACGATCTGATCTTCAACGCCAAACAACCTCAATGGGATTACCTCTTTGACATCATCCTAGTCAGAGCCACCGGCTGGATTGTGGAATATAAGAAATTCACTCAACACACAAACTTTATTATATAATTTGAAACCTAGGCGACACCTCGGTGCCCCTCACGGTAGCCACACTCACAATTCTTAATGTGCTACACATAATAATAAAACCCTGACATATTTATTTACAACAGACTCTGACTTAATGGACAAAACTGACTCTTAAACCGTACCGGACTTGGACTATTAAAACCCAATAATATAAAGAATCTTAACCCCAAACTAATTAGGCTTAGTTTAATACCCAACAATGTCTCCCTTAAATTAAGCATACAATTCAAACATCATTCGACCCAATGCCATCAATCGCAAGTATCTTCAGTGCCATTGTTGTTGCAGTGACTAACTCGAACATTACTTCGAACAGTAACTTCTTCCTTGAATCGAACCAAACCTTCAGCTTGACCTCCTTTCCATATCTCATGCTTTGTTTCAAATGCTTATTCCATGTTTCAACTTGCTTGCCAAATAAATCTTGTGTGGTCTTCCATCCTTCACTATTACCAAGGACACTCTCCCATTCTTTGTTGCTTCCAAGAACACTCTCCCATTCTTTGTTGCTTCCAAGAACACTCTTAACAAAGTTTCTTATAAAAACACTGTTCACATCCTTGGTTAAGAAAAATTGATCCATACCAATAAAATCAATTTTCTCACCATAGATAAAATTAATTACTTCAACTTCCTTTCCCTCAGCTTCTTTTGGCTTTCTCTCCTTTTCTTATTCAAGCTTTGCCAATTTGTCTCCCTTGAACAAAGAATCTTCAGCAAAAATCTTCTCTTTCACTTTTTCAACTACTTGTTCACCTTCATTGTCTCCCTCGAAAGAAAGAGTATTTTCTTGGACCACGAACTCTTCTTTTTCCTCCTCTTGAGAAAATAATTCTTCAACCTTGATTCTTGACAATCTGTAGCATTCACCATGAAACTTGGAATCTTGACTGTAATCTGATAGTGATAAATTTTCCACCTCAATTTTTTCGAGTCTTCTAGCTTCATCAGAAAATATGTCCTCTATGTCGCAACTAGTCAATGTCACATAACCACAAGAACTACTAACTCCAGGCATCACCAATTTAGCAAAGACTTGATTGCAATCGCCATTGTTGCCAAACTTTCATTGTTCACTTGTCATCCCCCTCCTGAAATTGAGGCGATTCTCATGCACAATCAGTTTAGCTTTGAACACATCAATCGTCAAAGCCTTGAGATCTTGGAATTCTTCAATAGCTTTCACCTTGCAGTCATAACTTGATGGTAGGCTTCGAAGAATTTTTTTTACAACTTGAAGATTCATTATCTTCTCACCATTTGCTCTCAAATGGTTGAATAATTTCTGTACCCGACAGAAATAACCATTAATTGTTTCATCCTCTCCCATAGGGAGAAGCTCAAACTCTTTTCTCACCTCTTCCAAACTAACTTTTTTCACATCTTCTCTGTCACCATAAGTTTTAAGCAAAGCATCCCAATACTCTTTCGCTGTTTGAGCATGTCTAAACTTTTGATAAACTTGAACTTCTACCTGTTGTTTGAGGTAGTGCAGTGCTTCATCATTCTTCTCCACCTCTTCTTGTGCATGACTTTGAATCCCATCTTGAACAACATCCCATACTCGAATATGTTTGAAGAAAGTTCTCATCTACCTCCACCATATCTCAAAATAGTCTTTGCGGTTAAATCTAAAAACAAGACACTCCGCATAATGTGTACCCATGACAAAACAACTTTGTATCACTAACACCAATATAATGGCCCATGTGAAAGACCACTATTGTTTTGTTACCGCTGCCTGACAAAAAATACCAACGAAATAAAGGGAAACACTAGATTGCTTTCTTTGACCTTTCTTTTTTTTTTTTAACAATCAAAGCATTGCATGTTGAATAGCACACAAAACACACCTGTTGCTCAATGTTTTTTGGGCAACGAAATCAGTAGAGCTCCAACCAACGCAATTCCCATTTTTTTTTTCACCAACAACAATTTCTTTTATTTGTTAAAACCACACACATAAAACACTAGAGTATGCCCCCTTTATATAGTGTACCACAAATATTATAAAACCTAGTCCTTTTAGATTTAGGACTCCTACCACAACACACACTTATTAAATAAGTAAATACTTAGTTTAACTGGTGTCCTACCAGAAGTGTTGATGGAAAAACACCACATGAACCATGGACTGGTCAGAAGCCGAATACCAGTCACTTGAAGGTGTTTGGTTCCATTGCTTATGCTCATATTCCAGATGCATTGAGGAAGAAGCTAGATGACAAGGCAGAGAAGTGTATTTCCTTGGGTACAGTCATGAGACAAAGGGATACAAGTTGTACAATCCATTGACGAAGAAGGTGGTGATTAGGAGAGATGTTACGTTTGATGAGCAAGGAGTTTGGGATTGGTCATCTGTAGATTCACAGCCAGTCCCACATTACTTAGTCACTGAGAGAGTTGAAGCAGAAGAAGAAGTTGAACAAGCGGAAGAACAAGTTGCACAGCCTCCACCAACACAAAAAGCAGTGCCAGGTCGTCCACAACGTAATCGACAAAGGCCTACACTCTTGCAGGATTATGTTGTTGGGAATGACAATGATCCCAGTGATGAAGAACAGATGGCACACTTTGCTTTCTTTGTTGACTGTGATCCCCTATTATATCAAGATGCTGCAAAAGATGATCGTTGGATTCAGGCCATGGATGAGGAGATACATGCCATCGAGAAGAATAAAACATGGGAGTTGACTTCAATGCCGGCTGGAAAAGAAGCCATTGGTATCAAGTGAGTGTACAAAACCAAGTACAAGCCTAATGGAGAGGTGGAAAGATACAAGGCAAGATTGGTGGCAAAAGGCTACAAACAAAAGCCAGGTATTGATTACTTTGAGATTTTTGCCCCTGTTGCAAGGCCTGATACTGTGAGAATGATATTTTCTATTGCTGCACAAAGTAATTGGAAGATTTATCAAATGGATATGAAATCTGCTTTCTTGAATGGTGTGCTTGAGGAAGAGGTGTATGTTGAACAACCTCTTGGTTATGTGAAGAAGGGGGAGGAAGAGAAAGTTTTCAGGTTGAAGAAAGCCTTGTATGGCTTAAAAAAGGCACCTAGAGCTTGGTACAAGCGAATTGATTCTTATTTTGTTGAGAATGGATTTCAAAGGTGTCCTTATGAGCACACTTTGTATGTGAAATCTAACAAGCAGGGAGATGTAACTATTGTGTGCTTGTATGTTGATGATATGATTTTCACTGGTAACAATCCTGAATTGTTGATGAAGTTCAAGAAAGAGATAATTGCACAGTTTGAGATGACAGATATGGGTTTGATGTCATATTTTCTTGGCATTGAGGTGAATCAGATACAGGGAGGCATATTTGTTTCACAGAAAAAGTATGCAGGTGATGTGTTGAAGAAATTCAAGAAGGACAATAGCAATCCGATTCTGACTCCAATGGAGGAGAGATTGAAGTTAGAGAAGGATGGCAGTGGTGACTTGGTTGATGCTACCAACTTCAAGAGATTGGTAAGAAGCTTGCGGTACTTGACAGCTACAAGGCCAGACATTGTCTACAGTGTTGGACTTGTGAGCACGTTTGTGGAGACTCCACGACAGTCTCATTGGCAAGCTGCAAAGCGCATCCTGCGCTATGTAAAAGGTACATTGAATGACGGCATTTTCTATTCTGCTACTAACAGTGTGGAGCTTGTTGGCTATACAGACAGTGATTGTGCTGGAGACATTGAGAAGAGGAAAAGTACTTCTGGGTTTGCTTTTCATCTTGGTTCTGGTGTGTTCTCTTGGTCATCCAAGAAACAACAGGTGGTTGCATTGTCTACAGCTGAAGCAGAATACATTGCAGCTGGAAATTGTGCTACTCAAGCAGTATGGTTGAGGAAGATGCTTAGTGAGCTGAAGCAATTTCAAGAGAAGCCTACTACAGTGTATTGTGATAACAAGTCAGCCATTGCATTGTCAAAGAATCCAGTGTTCCATGGTCGCAGCAAACATATTGACATCAAGTATCACTACATTCGTGAGCTGGTGCAAAACAAAGAAATTGTGCTTGAGTTTTGTTCATCAGAAGATCAAGTTGCAGATGTTTTCACAAAACCATTGAAGACCGAAGTGTTCCTGAAGCTCAAGAAGATGATGGGCATGGTGAAGCTTGAAGACTTAGTTTAAGGGAGGCAATGTGGAATATTAAACTAAGTATTTATTTATTTAATAAGTGTGTGTTGTGGTAGGAGTCCTAAATCTAAAAGGACTAGGTTTTATAATATTTGTGGTACACTATATAAAAGGAGCATACTCTAATATTTTATGTGTGTGGTTTTGACAAATAAAATAAAGTGTGTTGGTGCTGCGCATATTCTCTCCCTGCTAACATGGATCAAGAGTATTCACCCAACTTTTCCATACTCCCCCAACATGGTGATCTCCAACACCTCATTTATCAAGAACTGGAAGGGCAAGATTTTAAGATATCTGTAGCGGGCATCACTTCACTTCTCTTCCTGTTGTAATTTCTTTGTACTCTTTCTTCAGTCTAGATATGTAGTTACTGTTTTGTTTTGACTCCCCAGCTGCTTGCTGGCATGTAATTCTTTCATTCCATCTTAATAATACTGACCATCGATTAGCATCAAAAAACAATGCCAAGCCCGCTTAGTTCCATGGGTTTAGCAATTTTTGACCAGGCGATCGGGGCAGATCTTATTGCAATCAGAAGATCCATTCGAAAAAAATTCTCTTTTTAGTCATAGAAACATGGATTTTGAAGAGTGATAAAAAATATATTGGAAAGCACCATCTATTCATACACATTAGTACTTTCGTTGGCTAGTAAATCTTTAGAGCCTATAGAACAAGCATAACAAAACTTTGGAGAAGTTTAAATCATCACAGGTACCAAAACAGACTTTGGAGGACATACAGAAAATCTGATCAACATGAAGGGTAGAGGAGCTGCATCAGATGTTAAATCAAGAGCAACGGCACTTGGGGCAACCTTGAAATTCTGGGTTGGAGAATAAAGAGGAGTGAATATTCCATGTCTGGATTGCTCCACATATGCTCCTTCCATGAATAATTACAGGAATGAATACTAATGCCATGTACAAACTTTACATGGCTCACTCCCTTGATTGTAATGCAGGGTCCAAAGGGAATCTCTACCTTTGTTCCCCTGCCATCTATGGTCTTGAATGGGTTTACCATCAGCTCATCTTGTAGCTTAATGATGCCTCTGGGGTGGTGGAACGGGATGCAAAGCCATGGCCAACTGATATATATATATATATATATATATATATATATATATAAAACCAATTAGTATTAGTGCAATGATAACACTGTTGTACATATAGAAATTCTATTTTTGATAGTAGTTTTACCTCACAAGAATAACTTGTCGAGCCACTGGGGAAAGATTAGCTTAGCGTCGGCTAAGATACTCTTCTAATAATATAAGTAAAAAAAAAAACCTGATACATAAAAACGTTAGATGTTCCTTGGTGATGTAAAACTTAGTTGCTCCTTTATAGAGAACCAACCAAGCAACAAAAGAAGATGGGATAAGGAATAATGAAGCTCTTGAAGGATGGAGAATGGAGATGTTTGTACCTAATGCTAGCTACAACACATGTTATGAAAAGATGGGAATGGGTGGCTATTGCCTTTGAGTATTCCCTGTTCAGTGTTAAGGTAGGTCACTGCATGGAGATGCCCACATCCTCATCCATCTGCCCATATCCGATTGCACATGCCCAACAAATATTTTGTTTATTAAAAATTTGAACGATTTATAAAAAAACGAAATCATTTTGTTTAGCCAAACATCCAGTAAGGACAGCCCCCACTTGGTACATGCTCCAAGTTTGCAGAGTAAATAACAATAAAAAGGATAGGGGCTTGTCATGTACCAAGGAGATAGATTCATGGGCTTGTCATGTACCAAGGATAGGGGGCTTCTCCCATGCCAGCAGCAGCAAGCCAATCCTTCAAACAACTAATCTGCAGCAAAACATAATATTGAAATTAAGACAACCCAATTAAGAAAGGAAAAGAATGAGCACTAATTCTAGTGGAGGCAACATGCTTAATATAGTAATCCAATTTCTTCTTTATTGTTTGACAGCCCAGTGTGGGACTCGAATTCAAGACTCTCTGCCAGACCTCACTACAACTTGAGCTATAGCTCATTGCTAATTAATTTAGTAATCCGATTTTGACTATGTGGTGAAAATGCTTTTCCAGAGTTTCTTATAGCAGATTGATAGGTCAGCTACCATATATATGTCTGCTATAAGAACCCATGAACCAAAAGATCAATGTGAATAGAAACAACAAAGGTAAAATGCATTAATAGGTGCGATAATGTCGTGCAAAAAGCAAGCGTCCCTTCATCAGTTCATCCCGAGATGGCTTAACCCATTTGCCCCCTTCCCTATCCAACTTCTCAACATTATATCCTAGAGTACGACCGGATTGATCATCATTCTACACCAAAAATATATCCCCAAAAGATTCCACTAAATACAGATCCACAAAAATGTCCAACACCCAGTCCCACTTTGGCTGAGTAACTAGCACGATGTACTTGCAATCGGGTTTGTTTGCATCGATCACTACAACCATTCCAGTCCACTCCAAAGCATAAAATTTATCATTTGTGTATACAACACGTTCAAGCTGACATCCGCCAACCCAATAGTCTTGGTCAATGATTGATGTCCATCTATCGTCTCCCAACCTCCAAAAATACAATCTTGGAGAATCATCACCGTTAATCTATTAGTGGCATTGCAATTGCGAAAACTCGAACTAACAGCAACTTTCCCAGGACCAATAGCATAATTAGACTCTGAGCCAACAACAGGCACAAGACAATAATCAAGCCACATCTCCTCAGCTCTGGAATTCCGCATGTCCAAGACCCTTTTGCTCTTCTGGATGTGTAACGGAGAGTTCAATGCTTTGAAGTCCACGACCACATCGTTCGACTTCTTGGATGATTGCGTTGTCAAAATCAAGGGTGTGGTGTCGGACTCGGAAATAGCTGGCTGGACGGAGTAAACAGCAAACTCTTTGAGTGCGAACCCGCGCGAAGTGTCACCGAGCGGGGGGAGGCTGAGGGATGGGATAATGGGAGGGAGAGGTGTAGATCGCCGCCATGAGCGGCAAACGGCCCGGAAGAGGAGGTTGTCGTGGTAGCTATCTTGGTGGAGGCGACTCCTAATCACTTCCAAGAGCTCGCTTGGAAGATCGGACCACAAGCGGCGGTATTGGCCTGAGGTTCGACGACAAACCATGGCGGTTTTTCTACTTTTCTGTACGGTGCGGACAAGAATTGTCTCTGGTTAGGGTTTTGGCGGTGACAAGAGAAAATTGTGGTCGACCGGGAAAATTTTGCATGCCATATATTTATGGGAATTAGGCATTATCCGAAGTCCACACGGTAATGGAACTCTGTTTAAAATAGTTTGTAAAATTCATCAAAAAGAAAATGTAAAAACATTTAATTGGGGCGGTCGTATGTAGTATCTTTTCCTCCTTGAAATTGAAACCTTATTCCCAACCCTAAACCTCCATGTTTCTCCTTTTTTTTTCATAATAAAAAAAATGATTTGTATAGATGTAACATATATGACAATTTGCTATTTCATTATATATAATATCCCCTTTGCACCAAAAAAAAAAAACATATATGACAATTGGCTAAATGACCCATTATCTGTATGTGCTACCATCACAGTGTTATCTTTTTAATAAAACATCGATGAGCATACCTATATATATATATATACTATTATAAAAGCATGAAGTCAGCAAGAAGAGTATCGAAATTAAAATTTAAAAATGCCCCTATTTGTTTTATTATTATATTTAAATTAATGGCCTAATCGGGTCACAAAAATTCTAACCTCCTCGCTAGAGACAACACTAAAGAGACTTCATTTTTTTTGATGCTAACGAAGTTTTATTGATAAAAAATTTTACCAGCCCCGATCAGGGAGGACCTGAAAACGGGGAGTTACATAACATAAAGTAGGAAGGGAAATAAAGAAACAAGATCAAAAGGGAATGGACAAATTACAGCAACAGACTAAACTTTCTTCTTGGGCCTTTCCAATGCCTGATATGTTCAGCGCTAGCAAGAATGTTATTGGCATTTAGGGGTATTGACAGAGACAGGGCATTAATCCAGGCAGTAGACCGAACAAGGGATATGTCTGCAACACGTTCCCATGAGGAGGAGGATTGGTTGAAAATTCTATTGTTTCGCTCAAGCCAGATAGACCATAGAGTGGCAGCCCCAATGATAAACCAAGTAGCAAAATGATTGGGAGATGTTGGGAGGAAAGTCCATAAGGGAAGGAAAGTATCAAAGTTGCCTGGGCAGGACCATGCAATCCCCCACCACTTGCATATTCGACTCCAAATTTTCCAAGAGAAAGGGCAGTGTAAAAGTAAGTGATCACGAGTTTCGGCAGCAATATTACAGAGGGGGCAAAGAGAGTCACTTGAATCAATGATACCTTTGACGAGGAGAACGTCTTTAGTGGCTATACCATTATGGAGGACCAGCCAAATCCAACTTTCAATCTTTGGGGGGCATAAGGAAAGCCAAGGTGACGGTTTTGTTCTATGAAGACCAAGCCTTTGACAAATGAATGAGTATCCAGATTTGACAGTGTAAGATGAAGAGGGATGAGGGGACCAAGTCCAAGTGTCAGATTTATCAAGGGATGGGGAGAAATTGGAGAGGAGTGATAAGAGCCTATCAAGATCAGGGGATTCCCACTCACGGAGGGGTCTTCTCCAATGCAAAGTCCATTTAGGTGTTGCGGTTGCATCATAAACTTCAAGGACTGAGGCTTCTTTTGAAAGCGTCAGGGTGAAGAGTCTAGGAAAAATGATGGCAAGAGACCCTGCATCTGTCCAATTATCTCTCCAAAAATTGATGTTGTTGCCAATCCCTAAAGAAATCTTAGCTCCTTCTAATAAAGGTATACGAGAGGTAGAGGATGAAGTTCCTGAGAGAATAATATGGCGCCATAAAGGTGAACATTTATTTGGCTCAAAATGTGGAGTAAGTGTTTTGTCGTCAATATGATATTTGGCTCGAATGAAGGAAGACCACAACTCCTTTTCTCCATTCATCAACCTCCACATCCATTTGAAAAGCAAGCATTGATTTTTATAGAGGATATTTTCGATGCCCATGCCTCCTGTCTCTTTTGGTCTGGCAATGCGGTGCCATGCGACCAGACACATTTTTCTTTTTTCTTCGGTGCCACTCCAAAAGAAACTCCTTTGTATTCTTGTTATAGTCTTCGCCACCTTCTTGGGGATTTCATGCATGGAGAGAAAATGAATAGGAAGACTAGAAAGGACAGCTTTAATGAGAGTGATTCTACCTCCAATGGATAGATAACGGCATTTCCAGGATTTAAGCTTGGACTTAAATTTGTTAATTACTGGTGCCCATGATGCTTCCTTCTTCATGTTCGCTCCTAACGGGAATCCCAAGTATTTGATGGGAAGACAATCAGATCTGGAAAGTAGGGAGTTGGCTATTCGGGCCGTTTCGTGTGGTTTCAAGCCAATACCCACAACACTGCTTTTGTGAAAATTGATACTAAGGCCCGAAATAGCTTCAAACACCCTTAAACATCTTTTGAGATTTTGAAGGGATCCCTCATCTACTGGCGAGAAAAGGAGCGTGTCGTCTGCGTATTGTAATATGGAGATGGTATGGTTGTGTAGTTTCAGCCCCTTGATTAGACCACATGAGGTGGCTTTTTCAATAATTCTTGTCAAGCCCTCTGCAGCAATGTTAAAAAGGAAGGGGGATAGAGGATCCCCCTGTTTTAAACCTTTTTCCATGGCAAATTCTTTCGTTGGTGATCCATTGACAAGTACTGATAACCGAGAAGATTGAAGGCATTCAAAAATCCAATTCCTCCACTTGTGACCGAATCCCATGGCTTCAAGGACATCTAACAAATAGCTCCATTCCACCGAGTCGAAAGCTTTACGAAAATCAAGCTTCCATATGATTGCATTGGAATTGGATTTTTTGAGACTATGAATTGCTTCTGCTGCTATAAGGACCCCATCCATAATATTACGACCCTTGATGAAACCTGTTTGATGATTGCTAATAATTGATGGCATGACAGAGCTGATCCTCTTTGCAAGAATTTTGCTGACAATCTTGTAGATACCACCTATTAGCGTTATTGGCCTAAAGTCGTCCAAGGAGGAAGCCTCGAATTTCTTGCCAATGAGTGTAATGAAGGAGACATTGGCTCCTTTTGGAAGTCTGCCGCTGGAAAAAAAATCCTGCACTAGATCAAGGATGTCCTGCTTGATCAAGTCCCAACAATTTTTGTAGAACGAGAAATTAAAGCCGTCAGGTCCTGGGGCTTTTGAGCTATCGCAGTCCCATATGGCTTCTTTAATTTCTTCCAATGAACAAGATCTTTCAATAAATTCAGCCATGCGATGGTCAAGTTTCTGAAAATTGATATTTCCTAATTTTGGTCTGACAGTGACTTTACGCCGATATAGATCGGAGAAGTGGATACTGACCTCATGCTTGATGGAGATGGGGTCATGATAATCCCTACCGTTGATCGTGATCTTATCCAATTTATTCTTTCGGCCTCTAATAAAAGAGGCCAGGTGAAAAAACCTGGTGTTTTTATCGCCTAACTTGCACCACTGAATTCTGGATTTTTGCCTCCAAAGAATTTCTGCTTGTCTGGCCTTTGTTTTTAGATGGGATTTGAGGGATAGGAGTCTTTGGGACTCATCCAGAGTTAGAATTCTATCTTCTGCAGCAAGCTCCAAATCATCAATAACACCTTGAGTACGATCCAGTTCCTTATCAATATCTCCAAAAGAGTTTCTATTCCAAGCAGCAAGTGACTGTCGTAAGTGTTTCAGTTTCTTGAAAAGACTGAAACGTGCAGGGAATTGATTCTCAGCTTTTTCCCACATAGATCAAAGTAAATCATGAAAACCAGGGTGGCTCCACCAGCAGGCTAGGAAGCGAAAAGGACGAAAGCCCCAGTCCAACTTGTCTTGTGTCAAAATAATTGGGCAGTGATCAGACAAATTTTTGTTGTCGGTTTTAAGGTGCAGGTTTGGAAACCTTAGGATCCAATCGCCTTCGGCCATGGCACGATCGATTCTGCTAGCGGCAAAAGAGTTACACCAAGTGAATTTTCTGCCAATTAACCCGAACTCCATTAGACCCAAGTTTTCCATGAACTGGTGAAGAGCACCTGCGCCACGAGAGCAAATCCAACCGCTTCTTCGGTCATTAGCAGAGCTAGTTTTATTCAAGTCACCGATAACCAGCCAAGGGGATTGAAATTGTTGTTTTAAGGTGATGAGCTCTCTCCACATCTCGATTCTGGACTCCAACGAACAGGCACCATAAACTGCACAGATGGTCAGGCGTTCACTACAACCAGGCACTACTCCTTCAGCGACAATCCAGTTTCTGTTGTGGGAGAAGTTCTGGCACTGAAAATGGTCTGAGTCCCACATCAACAGAAGGCCCCAGCTCTACCAAGGGCATCCACAGAAATAAAATCAATATTACCTAAACCCCATAACCGGCGACATAATCGTAAATCAATATTGACAGATTTTGTTTCACAAAGAAATAAAAATTTTGCTTCGTAAAAGGAAACTAATTGATGGACTTTCTTTCTCTTTAATGAAGAGCCTAAACCACGAATATTCCAAGAGAGCATGCAAAACATGGAAATAAAAGGGGTGCACTGGAGGAAGAAAAGGCAGGGATGATTAGGCAGCAGCCCTAGACTGCACCCAATCTGCAGCTTCACTTTCGATTAAGACTTCGATCAGGTCTTGCACTTCCTCACTGTTGGAGCTGACATCCCAGCCTAAAGCATCGCCAATTTTGCATGTTTCTGCAGCTTCAATGGAATTGAAGGAGAAAGGAACTACTGCTAACTTGTCTACTGGTTTGTCAAGTCTTCTGTTTGCAATTCTGATGTCTGCATCATTGAGCGAAGATTCAAGACTTCCATTGCAATTAAAAGTCTTTGTCTTTCTTTTCTTTTTGAAGTCAAGGTCCTTCAGAACAAGGGCAAGCTTCTTTTCAACGATATCCCGAATTAATGAACTTTGTGAGCAGTGGAGGTGGCGAATTTCAGAGTTTGGAGAATTATTGTAAGAGAGAGGGGTTATTGGGCTATGCGAGGGTCCAGGGATGTCGGGGGAAGATAAGGATAAGCTTAGAGGGTATGGAACAAGGGGCCCAAGAGTAAAATATTCAAAGTTTGCTGTTTGAGGTTGGGCTGGAAGAGTTGGTGGGCTTAAGGTACGCTCACTAAGGTCTTGGAAAAGGTTTTGTGGCTTATCAGATTGATATGCTTGGTCGCTTATGGGGTGTACAGTCTGGGAATATGTCAGGGCAAGCGGGGTTGATGAGGAGGCACAAGACAAAGGAGAGTGTCCAGGTGAGGCGGCAGGGGTGTTGGTTTTGGAGATGATAGGCATAAGATTGAAAGGATCACTGTTGTTTGGTTTTTTGTCTTTTTTCAAGGGGTTGGATGATTTGGTTTTGGGAGATGTGTTAGATGGAGTTGGCATACTAGTTTCAAGACTCGGTGTTTGGTCTCGAAAGGTGGGAATTTTCGGTTGTAGGGTCAGGTGAACATTGGGCGAGGGAACTGAAAGGGTGTGTTGGGAAGGTGCGATGGGTGTGGGTTGAGGGAGAGTATGGTTTTCTTGGTCGGCCCGAAGTGGTTGGACCCAGTTCCAATCCAGAGGGTCACGAGTGGATTCAGACATGGTGATGCCGAAGGTGTGACCACTGATTCCTACCGAAAATTCTGCTGAGATGGTTTTTCGGTAGGTAGTGAGAATGAGGATTTCGGCAATGTCGAAGCGATCCATGGCGCTAGTTTGGGGGCTCCAGTCAACTAATTTCCCAAATTTAATGGCAAGAAGGTCAAAGAACTCCTTTGTCCAAGCTTGAACCGGAATCCCTTTTATTGAAACCCAGCAGAGTCTGTTATGGGCTACATCACCAGTCTGCCAAGGTCGCAGAAGGTCAAAAAAATCCAGGAATTGGGGGTGGTTTTGGAGGTTAAAATTTGCAAGGTCTTCGGAGGGAGAAAAACGAAACAAGAAAGAAACCCCACCCAATGGTATAATCTTAACATCATGCAAAGCGTTGAGCCAGTTAGAGGACCTGACAAGAGAGAGGTCGGCGACTCGTTCCCAGTTGTTGACAGTTTGGTTGAAAATCCTGTTGTTTCTTTCTAGCCAGATGGAATGCAAGACAGCAGCACCAAGGACGAACCATGCAACTCGAGAACTTTTCTTCTGTTCCAAGTTAAAAAGTTTTCTTTCACCCTTTGACAAACTATATATGGCCCATAAACAATTAGTTTCAATCGTTTCAAAAAATAGAAAAATGAAAGAAAAGGGAAAACTACTTTCTGGTAGATTAGAAGAATAATTTCCTATTCCCATGTAATCTGGTGATTTCTAAATCCAATTTTGTCAAGTCTTGGAGACGAATGATCAAAAGTGGTCTGTAACTATTGTTGTCTTGTAAGAACATGAACCCCTTTCAACCCATGTCCCCTGGCCTTCGACCTTCAACATTCTGGCTTCGGTCAGTTTATCGCTGATCAATCCAATCATATACAGCACACTCTTCATCAAACCTATCCTAACTACTCCACAGCCAAAGCGTCTATTCCAGTTCCTACCCCTGACCCCATCACTGCTCCCACAAGGTCGTATCATTCCCAGAGGTCCGACGCTCAGACGAAATCCAAACCGACTTATTTTTCAAAATGGGGTCGAAAGACCATCCAAACAGCTATTGAGAATAACCAAGCGGTGAGCGTGTACACGGAGAATATCCCAAGTAGATGGTTACCTACTGACATTCACCTTGTGATGTCCAAGTATGGAGAAGTCATGGACGTGTTCATTCCGCAGAAGTTGAATCGTAATGGCCTCAGATTTGCTTTTGTTAGGTTCAAGAACAACACGGACATGCATCGTCTGGTGGAGAGCAACAATTCCATTCAGGTTGACGGCACAACTATTGCTGCGTCTATTGCCAAAGGCAGAAGGGTGCTTGCAACGCCACCTTTTCGTCGTGGTGGGGCTTTGGATAATACCAATCTTGCCAAAAGTGCAATTGGTGGAAGGTCTTTCATTGAGACAGTTCGGGGTCCCCAGAGTCAGACACCGCCGGTGCCCAGCGGTCAAGGTGCATCGGGTGACAACAATCGAACTTCAGGTTCAGAAGCTCAGGTATATATTCCAAAGGATGACTCTCTATCCTGGCTCCACAACTGTATGCTGGGAGTGGTGAAGGTGCCGAAGTCGTTGGATCGGATTAGGGACTCCTTCCTAGAAGAAGATAATGCTAGGTTCGAAATCATACCTATTGGTGGAGTTTCCTTTTTGTTGAAGTTTCAATCCTTTGACGAGATGTCAGTATTTGCAAAGTTTAGACAAGAAAGCGTTCCAAACATATTCAGCATCTTCAGGCCTTGGGCAGAAGGGGATGCGCCGTTTAACAGACTTTGCTGGGTGTTAGTCAGGGGCGTTCCACCTCATGTTTGGAACTGGGATTTTTTTCAGTTCATTACTTCAAATGTGGGTGAGATGGTGGGGTGGAGTGCCGCTACTAAAGGGCGTGGCCTGTTTGATATGGCGGAAATTCTGATCTTGACTTCTTCCATGGGTTCTCTAAACAGGGTACTCAAAGCAAATATTGGTGGGAAAGCGGTGGAAGTGGGTATCATGGAAGCTCAGTACGATCCTCTAGATTGGGATGACTCATCCTTCTCGGATTCTGGTTCCTCCGGTGATGGCGGCGCGTCAGGCAACAGGTCTATCCTGCTTGGGAAACACGCTGAGGATGGAAACAGGCCTCTGTCCCCCATGCCAAGCCAATCGGCTTCCTCTGCAGATTCTGAGTCCGAGGATCCCTTTAATCTACAGCCTATAATCAGCCACGTCAATAATAACATCGTGGGCAGCAAGGTATTGTCGGCTCAGTCTTCGAAATTGGTTCCTTCTGAATTGTCAGAATTTATACCCTGTACTGTGTTCCCTGTTCCCCACACTTCTCATGTGGCTATGCAGCTAGTTGAACCAACACAGGATGCCCCCTTACCAGATGGTCCTGCTTTGACTTGTGATTTGCACCAGCCCAAAACTCTTCCTACCAATAGTGAGCCCAGCCCATCGAGCCCAATCACAAGTGCTTTAGTCCAGTATCCTGTTACCCAGTCATTTCACAGTCCTCAATATAGAAGCCCATCACCTTACAAAATCCCTTCCCCTGGAAACTTCGCTTCTTCTTCGTCTTGGGTGCCAAATTCGGTATCTTCTTGGAGTAACTCATGGCCAAGCGGTCCTTTGGAGTCTCAGGATTCTATGCTTCAAAAGATAGTGGAGAGGAAGGTCGTTGTGATCCTGCAGAATATGGAAGCGAAGAAGAGGAAAAAGGTTAAATTCCTCTCAGCTAAAGGTAGTGTACTTTCGGAGCCTGAGAGTTTTGATGGCGTGTCCGACTCAGATTTTTGTAGGAATAATGGTAAGGCTAAATGCAATGGAAGTTGTCAGGCGGTTATCCCAGTGTCCTTCAGCTCAATAGAGGTAGAGGAGACTAATAGTATGGGAGAGTTGATTGGGTGGGATAGATCAAATTTGGAGAGTGAAACTAACGCTATTATGGAGGCCTTAGTGGAGAAAGAGGCTTTTGAATGGGTTCAGTCACGGGCAGAAGCGTAAGGAGGGTCTGCGTTCGTGTACTTTCCGGGTTCTTTTTCTTCATGTTTAGTTTCGTTGCATGGAATATAAGAGGTTGTTGCTCCTCATCTAAGCAAAATTAGGTCTGTTCTCTTGTGGCTCGCCAGAGGGCCACTTTTCTGTTCTTTAGTGAGACTAAATGCTCTGGTATTAATCGCCCATTTTGTCATAAGCTTTGGGGTGCTGGAAATTTGGAGTTTTGCGCTGTTGATGCTCAGGGTCTTGCTGGTGGTTTGCTCATGATTTGGGATGCTGATTATTTTAGCATGTCGAGATACAATGTATCAAATCAGTGGATCCTCTTGGAAGGAGTTTTCCTGCAGACCAAGGAAGTCGTTTCCATATGCGGAGTGTACGGGGCATCCAGCATTGGTCTCAGGATACAGGCATTCGAGGATTTACAGGGGTTACATCAATCATTCACTGCACCATGGTTAGTTCTAGGTGATTTCAATGAGACTTTGAACCCTTCAGACAGAAAAAGCGGGAGGATTTTTCAAAAAGGTGCTCTAGCTTTTCGTAGATTGGTTGATAATCTCAATTTAATGGAAATTTCTCCTACAGATAGGCGTTTTACTTGGGGCAACTTAAGGGCTGCTAGTCGCATTGACAGAGTTTTCGTGAAGGCAGAATGAAGTCTTCTTTTTCCGCAATTAATCCTTAAGATGGGCAGCAAACTAGGTTCCGATCATGTCCCATTACTTTTGGTGAACAATGTTGTCGATCGCGGGCGAAGGCCTTTCTGATTTATAAATGCTTGGTGGAACCATCCTGGATTTGATGAGAACATCAAGGAGATGTGGGCATAGGCAAGTCGACAGTTCCCTGGGAGGTTTAAATTGCTGAAGAAGCTGGGTGTGTTAAGAAGATTACTGTCCCATTGGAACAAGAGTACTTTTGGTAATGTAAACTCTTGTGTTAAGGCTCTTCAAGAGGAGATTGACAATTGGGATAAAGAGGCTAACATGCGCACGTTATCTAGTGAAGAGATAGCCAGAGTTCATAACTTGAAAGCTGAATTTAATAACAAGTCTCGTCAACAGGAGTCCCTTTGGAGGCAAAAGGCCAGGATTAAGTGGTGTCGTTTGGGGGATAGGAACACGAGATTTTTTCATATCTCTGCTGCTAACCGGGGCAGAAAAAATGGAATCAGTTTGATAGAGTCTGATAGGAGGACAATTTCTGATCATGATGAGATAAAGTTGGCAGCCCGAGAATATTATGCCAATTTGTACTCGAGACAGTGCTCTAATAGACCTAGAATTGGCTCGTTAAATTTTCAAAAACTGAAGGATGAGGAGGCGGCAGAGTTTGAAAGGCCATTTTCTATGGCAGAGATTAAACAGGCGGTGTGGAGTTGTGATAGCTCCAAAGCCCCTGGCTGGACGGATTTAATTTTACATTTTATAAGAGATGCTGGGAGATCTTGAAAGAGGATATTTTTGATTTGGTATCTCAATTCCACAAGTCTGCTGTCTTGCCTAAAGGTGTGAACACCGGGTACATAACGCTTCTGGCCAAGAAAAGTGGTGTTGTGTCCCTTGATGATTATAGGCCTATTACTCTGGTATCTGGCTTGTACAAAATTATCTCAAAGGCTCTGGCTTTGAGATTGAAAAAGGTGTTACCTCAATTGGTTGGCCCTCAACAATAGGGATTCATTGCGGGCAGGAGTATTATAGATAGCGCGTTATTGGCCAGTGAGGTGGTGCATAGTTTACGTAAACATAAAGATAGGGCTATCGTTTGGAAGCTGGACTTCAAGAAAGCCTATGATTCAGTGGATTGGGGTTATCTCCTACAAGTCCTTGGGGCTAAGGGCTTCGGCAAAAGGTGGTGTGATTGGATGCTGGAATGTCTATCATCATCACAGTTGGCAGTTTTAATCAATGGGGTCCCTTCTGCCGAATTCTCGATGGAACGTGGGCTCAAACAAGGAGATTCTCTTTCTCCTTTTCTTTTTGTTTTAGCAGCAGAAGGCCTCTCGGTAATTCTAGCGAAAGCGGCTGAGGTGGGTGCGATTGAAGGGGTGCGGGTGCATAATACGCCGGTATCTGTTTTGCAATATGCAGATGATACCAGCCTATTCTCCTCTGCAAATTTACCTACCTTGCTGAATTTAAAGAGGTGCCTCCGGATTTTTGAAGCCTTATCCAGGCTGTGTATTAGCTTCTTCAAAAGCAGTGTTATTGGGATAAGCCTTCGTCAAGCAGAGGTGGAAGAGCTGGCGGGTAGGTTGCACAGTCGGATGGAGTCTTTCCCTTTTAATTACCTAGGGTTTCCCCTAGGGGCTAACATGAAAAGAATTTTGACATGGAACCCGGTCATACACAAATTCAGGAGTCGTTTAAAGACATGGAAGAGTAAGTTTCTTTCTCTGGGCGGTAGGGTTACCCTCTTCAGGTCAGTCTTGAGTGGTTTACCAGTTTATTATTTATCCTTGTTCAAACTACCTGTGGGGGTGACCAGAAAAATTACTAGTATCATGAGAGGCTTTTTGTGGAACGGGTCGAGTGACTCGAGAAAACCTTGCTTGGTGGCATGGAAGAATATCGCAACTCTAAAGGATTTAGGTGGTATGGGTATCATTGATGTTTCTATCATGAACCAATGCCTTTTGTTCAAGTGGTTATGGACTTTCTTTGACTCGTCGGTGAGACCTTGGAAGGAAGTTATTAGTCATAAATGTGTTTTACCATCATCAAGGTTATGCCCTCGCTTCTGCCCGCAAAGATGCTCACCTTGGTGGATGGATATAGTTCTTTCTGGTTCTGAGAATAGCCAGTCGGGTATTCCCTTGCTGGAAGGATCTTCTATTCAGTTAGGTGCCGGCGCCAGTGTTCTATTTTGGGAGGAAGACTGGTCGGGGCTAGGGGCTTTTAAAACCCTTTACCCTAGGCTTTTCTCCCTATCTACATGCAAAGGCTCTTCGGTGTTTTAGTGCATGGTGGGCGTACCAGAAAACCCTTTCTGGTTCAGTGCTTGGAGAAGGCAGTTTAGAGAGTGGGAGTCATCTCAAGCAGCTGAATTGTTGGAAATTGCGAATAATTCTTTTAAGTCTTTAGCCGGAGAGGATTGCCGTATTTGGAGCCGTGGCAATTTTGGTGCATATTCTGTTAAAGCTGGCCGAGATTTTATTTATTCCAGGAGAACTGTTGTGCGGTCTATTCCTTATATCTGGTTCTCATTATCTCCTTTCAAAGTGGAGTGCTGGGTCTGGATGGCACTCAATCGGGGAATTCCAACCAAGGATGTATTGAGAGAAAGAGGTATCTTGACTTTAGCAGATTCGTTATATTGTCTATGTCTTTGTAGTCTCGAGACCACGAATCATTTGCTACTGTACTGCCCTGTGTCTTGGCTGGTATGGTCGAAATTATGCTTGTGGTGGGGTATTCTCTGGTGTATGCCGGTTGACATTAAGCATTTCATCCCCCAATGGACGTTTTTATCGCCCCCAAATTGGAGCAGGAGTTCGTGGTTCATCATTGGAATGGCTACCTTGTGGACACTCTGGCTTGAGAGGAACCACAGAGTGTTTCATGGTTCAGCTGCTGCAGTGGATCGAATTGTGGATTTGGCTTTGGTTAGAGCTGCTACATGGATCAAAGCAACCAAGTTTGACATGCCATTCCCCACTTCAGTGATTGTCTCTAACTCGGAGGCGCTGAAGGATTGGCGCGGTCCTGTTCGCAGGTTTAGCTTACTGGTGCCTTAGTTTCTGGATCCACAGGTTATGATATAGGTGTGGTGGGTTTTCTTTAACTATGTGCCAGATTGGAAGCAACCCTTTGAGGGGAAGGAGCAGGAAGGGAGGTTCAATAAGGTAAGAGCCCCTCGATATTAGCAGGGCATATCCAAGCAATGCCCCACCAATTACATATTCTACACCAAATTCTCCAGGAGAAGGAACAATGAAGGAAAAGATGGTCACGAGATTCATTAGAGTCATCACAAAGAGCGCATGAAGGGTCAATAGGATCCAAAATATTTCTGTGAAGAAGGATACCCTTAGTGGCAATCCCGTTGTGAAGGACTAACCAGATCCAACATTCAATTTTTGAGGGGCACAAAGACATCCATGGGGATGGTTTTTCACTGTGGAGACCGAGTCTATTGAAAATGAAATAATAACCTGATTTCACAGAATATGTGGATGATGGATGAATGGTCCAAATCCAGGAGTCTGGTTTGGAAGGAGATGGGAGGGAATTAGAGATAATGGACAGCAACCTGTCATGTTCGGAGGATTCCTAGGAGTGTAAATGCTTTCGCCAGATAAGAAACCATTTTGAGGGATCAGATGGATCAAAGAGCTCGGAGATAGGTGCTTCTTTGGATAGGGATAAGGAATATAGTCGTGGAAAAATGATAGAGAGTGATCCCAAGCCTGTCCAATTATCCCTCCAAAAGCTAATGTTGCAGCCATCACCTAAAGATCTCTTGGCCCCATCAGATAAGGAAACAGATGATGGTGAGGTATGATCCCCTGACAGAATAATATTACGCCACAGAGTAGAACATTTGTCCAAGTCAAAATGAGGAGAAAAGGATCTATCCCGGGGGCAATATTTTTCCCGAATTCAAAGAAGACCAGAGCCCTTTCTCACCAATAAGAAATCGCCACCTCCATTTGAACAATAAGCACTGATTCTTGAAAAGAATATTGTCAATACCCATGCCACCCAACTCTTTGGGTCTAGCAATATTATGCCAAGCAACAAGGCAAGATTTTCGTTTCTCTACAGTGCCACCCCAAAAAAAATTCCTCTGTATTCTTACAAGAGACTTAGCAACCTTCACAGGAATTTTAAACATAGAAAGGAAATAAATAGGCAAGCTGGAGAGGACTGCTTTGATGAGGGTAACCCTACCGCCAATAGATAAAAAACGACCATTCCAATATTTTAGCTTGGATTTAAACTTGTTAATCACTGGAGTCCAAGACGATTCTTTCTTCATGTTGGCACCCAAAGGATATCCCAAATATTTGATGGGGAGAGCATCAGATTTGGAGAGAAGAGAATTTGCAATGCGGGATGTTTCATGAAGTTTTAGACCGATACCAACCACGCTACTTTTATGGAAGTTGATGCTTAGTCCCGAGATTGCTTCAAAGACCCGTAAGCACCGTTTCAGATTTTGAAGGGATTGCTCATCAACTTAGGAAAAGAGGAGTGTATCGTCCGCATATTGGAGGATAGAAATTGAATGGTTATGAACTCTCATGTTCTTGATCAAACCACAATCAATAGCTTTCTCAATGATTCTGGCAAGACCCTCTGCAGCTATATTCAAGAGGAAGGGAGACAATGGGTCTCCCTGCTTAAGACCCTTTTCCATACAAAAAGATAACCTGGAGGACTGCAAACATGCGAGAATCCAGCTTTTCCACTTACACCCAAACCCTATAGCATCTAGAACATCCATTAGGTAACCCCAATCCACAGAATCAAAAGCCTTACGGAAGTCCAACTTCCACATTATGGCATTGAGATTGGACTTTTTTAGGCTGTGAATAACTTCTGTCGCAATTAATGCACCATCCATGATGTTTCTGCCTTTAATGAAGGCAGATTGATGCTCACTGATAATAAGGGGCATTACAGGACTGATTCTTCTTGCTAAAATTTTGCTCACGATTTTGTATAGACCACTAACCAATGTAATAGGCCTGAATTCGTCCAGGGAGGAGGCATCGGATTTCTTGGCTGTGTTGACGCCTTTGGGAAATTTTGAGTATGAGAAGAAGTCTTGCACCATGTCGAAGATATCATGTTTGATTAGGTCCCAACAGTTCTTGTAAAAGGAGAAATTAAATCCATCAGGCCCCGGGGCCTTTGAGCTGTCGCAATCCCAAATAGCTTCTTTGATTTCCTCTAAGGAGCAAGGTCGTTTAAGGGCCTCCATGGAATGTTGGTCCAGTCTGCGAAAGATAATGTTCCCTAATTTTGGTCTGACATTGACACTGCGGCTGTATAGATTCAGAAAGAAATTTTGAACCTCTTGTTTGATGATAGAAGTGTTGTGATGATCCATACCCCTCACAGAGATCTTATCCAATTTATTTTTTCGCCCTCTAGAAGCAGCTGAAAGATGAAAAATTCTAGTATTTTTATCGCCTAATTTGCACCATTGGATCCTGGATTTCTGTCTCCAAAGAGTTTCTGCTTGTCTATACTTTTTTTTTTTAGATGGGCTTTTAAAGAAAACAAATTTTGGGATTCCGTTGCAGAGAGGTCCTTTACTTCAGCTGCAAGCTCTAAAGTATCGATTTCAGACTGAATTCTATCTAACTCTTTATCAATATCTCCAAAAGATTTTTTGTTCCAGGCTGCAAGTAGTTTTTGAAGTAGACCCAATTTCTTGAGGAGATTGAAACGTCCAGGGAATAGCTCCTCAGTGCTAGCCCACATTCCTTGTATAATGTTAGAGAATCCAGGATGACTCCACCAACAGGATAAGAATCGAAAAGGGTGAAAACCCCAATTTACCTTATCGTGGGAGAGGATAATCGGACAATGATCAGAAAGGTTTCTACTTTCAGCTTTTAAGAAGATGTTTGGGAATCTAATGCACCAGTCACCTTCTGCCATTGCACGGTCAATCCTGTTTGCAGAGAAAAATTCCGCCAGGTGAATTTTCAGTTGCATGGGTAGGATGGAGGTGGATTTTCCTAGTTCTTTCTTTGGCAAGACTTGCAGCGAGGTGGCCATTATCCACCAACAGTGAGTTAATATGGTGGATGAGATTCTGGAGTTGCGCTGGCTTTTTGAATCATACGAAGGAGAATTGTTTGCCCTGCTTGGTGAGCTTGGCGGGGGTATAGACGTCAAGAATATCCCCAAACTTAGCCAGGATGAGGTGAATGTCCATGGAGGTCCACCTTAATGGTATGTTCTCCACGTAGATGTTTAGTACCTGATTGCTTTTTATGGCGTTGTCAACATATTTTCGTGACCATCTGGAGAAGTGATTGGGTGTGAGGCTTTGGGGTTGAATGGTGGGGTTAGGGTAAGTGGATGGGGGATGGGGAAGGAGAAGGTTATGGCTCTTGGCATAGAGATTAGGGAGGGTAGGTGATTTGGACGACGAGTATGGGTGTGGAGGGTAGGAGCTGTTGTGAAGAGGGTATGGTGGGGGGAGGATTGGTGGTAGGGCTGAACGATTTCCAGTAAAGGGGTTTCCAAGGAAGGTTGGGGACATGGGGGAGGAAGGGGGAAGGTTGGGGACCATCCTTTGGAAAGATCAGTTAAAACTATGTATTTACTTATTCTATTAGGAGTTACTTGCCATCCTAGATGACTTTGGTAGTAGATATGGTGCAATAGATATTGTTAGAATTTCCAGCAAAATCTCTTGCTCGATTCATGAGCCTCTCGAAACATTGGCGCAGATTGATCCGGGACGATCCAGCCTTCATGGCCTTGTACTCAAGGAAAGCAGCTACAAGATGGCTCTTTTATTCTTTTCAGGTAATGATCATTCGTTAGGAAACAAACAAACCTATATCAGGTAGTTGTACCAAGTGGCATATCATAATCAATCAGGATTCCTATTATCCACAGTTTTAGATATGAAGAATTACCAAGTAACTCTAGATAAGACAAACAGACCTACTAGTTACTTACCACCTAATCTTAGATAAGACAATATCTATCCTTCACCAAAACCTACGCTAGTATTCACCAGCTTATCATTCATCCACCAACAATATCTGTATTATTATTCACTAACTATATTTAACTATTCAAATCAAGACGACAAAATAGACCCACAGATTCTACCAAACAACAATAAATTGAAAGAAAATTATATTGCACCAACTCTCTCTTACTAACCAAATCAAACCAATTGATAAGACAATAGCCTCGGGCTACCAACCCTCTCTTACTAACCAAATATAACCAATTGATAACAACCATCTCTTACTAACCAAATCAAACCAATTGATAAGACAAGACAATGGCCTCAGGCTACCAACCAATGTATCAGGATTACACCAGCTGTATCTAGTTATTGTTTGTATGATACAATATCTATTCACCAACCACAAATCTTATCAACCACTATCCATATGTTATATCCAAGTTCACTAATAATTTCCAGTTGGATTACCACAAGTTGTCCCTTAAAGTGAGAAGTCTGTCACAGTCATATAAATATGGCCTCACTGAGGTTTAGGGGTTATAAGTAATCAAAATTTCCATATACTCTCAACCTGTACTGAGGTCTTCCAGTGTACATGTATAAAAGCAATCCTTTTCTGTATCAGTAATTAAAGCATTCACAAGCAAGAAAATTACCCTGTCAGGTATGATCTCTTCAGGAGAGGAGGAGGTAGAAGAAGATGAAATGATGGTGTGGCGACTAAGAGTTTTAAATATGGGAGCAACAATTTACCAAAAGACCATGGTGTTAGAGTAGTAAGCCCAAAACCAATCATGGGGCCTCAACCATCAGCTTAAGCTTTTGGTTGAGATGGTCACTTGACATGGTAGCAGAGCCCCATGTTCTTACGGGGCCTATTAACCTTTGAGCTTTTGATATCCTTTTTTGGCAATGAAAATCAGTTGGTGCTTGTCAGGAATTTGGAAGAAAGAAGGTGCTCTTTGTTGTTGTCAATTATCAGAAATTGCAAGAAACTCTTAAAGAGAATGCTGGAGAAAACTTTGGAGTTGTGGTTTGCTGAAAAACTTTCGAGGAGGATGCAACAGAAACAATCATGTGTTGCAGGAAGCCTTATGAGTTTGTTTTTTAGGAAGTGCTTGAGATTTGAATGAGGGAATGGGTGTGCAGAGGATGTTGCAGAAGAATATTTTTGGTTGCAGGAAACGATGGTTGAAGGGGATGTCTGATGCACATCAGATTCCTAAGTGAAGTGGAAGTCTAAACAATAGGATCAAGGGGGGAGTGTTGGAATTGATCCTATTGTAATTGAAGAAGAATCTAGAAAGATGTAGAAGGTTGTAGGAAGTTGTAGTAGAGTTTTTGTATGGATATGTTTTTAGGAACTATCTAGAGAATTCTGGTTTAAGAATTATGTAGAATGTTAGTGGTAGTGACGAGTACTATGTGTACTGATCAGAATCATAGGAGTAGTCTATAAATACTAGGATTCTCAATGTAATATCCTTGCACCGAATCACATATTCGGCTGCCACATCTTTGGAGATCTATCATCCGATGTCACGCCAAGCGCTCCGTGGGGACGGAGTAGGCAGGGTGCCTGGTCAACAACGAGGGCGTCGTCGGAATCGGTGGGGGAGAATGTGACGGAATCCCACATCGGAAAGGAAGGGGAAGGTCTTGGGCCATATATACAGGGGTGCTGCACACCCCACTAGGTTGACCTTTTGGGGAGAGGGTAATGACCCGTGACAAGTGGTAGCGGAGCCATAATGACCAAACGGTCGCGTGTTCGAATCCCCACGCTCCCTCCTTGTTGAATTAAAAAGCACAAGGTATGGACAGGCCTGTGCAAGTTTCAAGCCCAAAAGGCTTTCACTTGAGGGAGGGTGTTAGAATAGTAAGCCCAAAACCAATCATGGGGCCTCAACCATCTGCTTAAGCTTTTGGTTGTGATGGTCACTTGACACATGGTAGGTCTCCGATCACATATATTTTCTTTTGCATGCATTTCATTTCATTTCATTATGTGACGCTGATTGATAGATCTTAAATCGAATGAGGATGATTATCTTTCTACTACTTTTTAAGGCAGCGATTTTGTTTTTTTGGGTATGAAAGGCAGCTATTATTTGGTTGTTGATACCTAGATGGTTTCAGGTAACCTTGTAAGCTAAGATTCAGGATCTGATTTTAATAAACAAGCTAAAAATTGTTGTTTCTTGTTATGTTCCCCACTGTCTGATTCTACTACTAGGATCCGAGTAATCTACTATTGCAGTTCACGGGATACTTTTCTAGTATTAAAAAAAAAATCTACTATTCCACCATAGTCAAACACATCAATATTACATGTTTTGTCGCAAGCAACCCACGGATAATACTATGATTTGTTGGATCTATAATCATTAGTAGATGCAATTATTTTAAATTACATTTTGTATATACTTCCTGTGGAATGAAGCAGCACTTAGCTTAACAAAAGATAAGATTATGATTTTGCCTGCTTTCTTATGTCCAGTCAGATGAAAAAGAACGATGCATGGTCGATGAAGAAACCTTTCCTTATGTCTGGCCTGAGATGGTTTTTGTTCATCTGATTTTGGTGAATGGTGGCAGACATGGTCAGGAAAGGATATTTTTTATACTAAAATAATGTTTTTTTTTATTCCTGGCTCCATTGATACGTCAGGAAACAAATTATACTCACCATTGAGATGGTTTCAACTCAGCCTCCTTTTGCACTTGTTGCTCGCACCTGGAAAGGAAGGTAGTTGAGTAATTAACAGGAGCTCAGAAAGAAATCGAGCCCAGCTGCCTCTAGAGGTCTCAAGAAACCGCACAGATAATGCCCAAGAACAGTTGCTCTTGTGTACAACTACCTAATAATACAGATGTACATGAGAAAGTCCGTTGTAATCCAAAGCTGTGCAAAAGCCATAAATTTTCTTGAAGATTGTAGTTCTTGTCTTTCTAAAGTAATTCAATCAAGCCAGTTCTGATCATGTGTTGCTTTCGTGAATACTGTGTACGAAGCTTGTGTATATATTGAGTTGGTTTCTTGCCATATGAAACCATTTATCACGAGACCGAAAGAGCATGCCCTTATCCTTTAATCTATACGTGGCCAATCCCTGCACAAAATGTGATCCTGCCTAGCAAGCGGATAATTGCTCCTGTAAAACGACCTACACAATCTCTATCTTTCTTTCCCTGCCATCTATGGTCTTCATGAATCGGTTTAGCCTGATCAGCTCTTCTTGAACCTTAACAACCATATCCCTGACAAAAATGATCCCACTGGGGTGGTGATGCAAAGCCACGGCCAACTGGTATATATAAAACCAATTAGTATTAGTGCAATGGTAATTAAGGTTGCTGTTTACATGAAAATTGTCTTGTTGACTTGTTGCTAGTGGTTTTACCTCACAAGGATAACTAATTGAGAGACGGGAAGAGAATAGTTTAGCCGCTGGGATACTCTTCTAATATAAGAAAGAAGCCTGGTACATAAAAACTTCAGATGTTCCTTGGTGAAATGAAACGCAGTTGCTGCTTTTTATAGAACCAACCAAGCAACATAAGGTGGGAAAGGGAACAATGAAGAAGGTAGAAATTGAAAGATGGAGAACGGAGATGTTTGTACCTAATACATGGAGAATGGAGATGTTTGTACCTAATGCGACAACACACGCTATGAAAAGATGGGAATGGGAGGCCATTGCCTTTTGAGTATTCTGTTCCAGTGTTAAGGTAGATCACTGCATCCTTTTGCACCTGCCCATATCCTATTGCACCTGCCTATGTCCTATTGCACATGCCCAACGAATATTTTGTTCAATAAAAAATTTGAACGACTCATAAAAAATGATTTTGTTGAGCCATACTTCCCAGTAAGGATATCCCCCACTTGGTGCATGCTACAAGCTAGAACCTTAGGCATAATGTGAGATTTTACTTCCAATAAAGAAGCAATTTATTATTTTTTCAGTCATCACTCTGATCTGTAAGTCTAGATGGTTCACCAACAGATCCTTGTGGTGTGCTCGTCAAACCTTCATCAGGTATTTTATTAAGCTCCAAATGCTTCAAGCAACTAATCTGCAAAAAAAGAATATTGAAATTACGATAACCCAATTAATATCTCTTCTTCCTCTTACGAGAATGTTGGTGCCAAGTTGGTATTAGGGAACAACCGTAATAGTCACACCAGCTCCTGACATGACCATCTTCCACATCAAATATGTGGATATAACTTCGGGAGCCACAACGGCCACAGTATGAATCAGGGAGACCGTCTTCAAACAAATTATACTCGATAAAACAAATGCAGCTGCTCATGTACCCAGGGAAGTCATTAGCCCTAAGCGAGAAGCCTGAAAAACAATGTCCTGCAAAAAGCAAGCGTCCCTTCATCAGTTCACCCCGAGATGGCTTAACCCATTTGCCCTCTTCCCTATCCAACTTCTCAACTTCAATTCTTAGAGTATGGCCGGATTCATCATCTTCATTGTACACCAAAAATATATCCCCAAAAGATTCCACTAAATACAGACCCAAAAAACTGATCCACTTCCACTCCCACTTTGGCTGAGTCACTTGCAAGACGTAGTTGCAATCGAGTTTGTTCGGATCGATCACTACAACCATTCCGGTCCAATCCAAAGCATAAAATATTTCATTGGCGTATACAACACGTTCAACCGAATAGTCTCCGTCATTGATTAATGTCCATCTATCATCTCCCAACCTCCAAAAATACATTCTTGAAGATTTCACAATCATCACCGTTAATCCATTAGCGGCATTGTGATTGCGAAAACTCGAACTAACAGCAACTTTCCCAGGACCAATAGGGTTAGACTTTGAAGCAACAACAGGCACAAGATAATAATCAAACCACATCTCTTCGGCTCTAAAATTCCGCACGTCCAACACCCTTTTGCTCTTCTGGAAGGGTAATGGAGAGTTCAATGCTTTGAAATCTGGGACTATATCGTTCGATTTCCTGGATGGTTGTGTTGCCAAGATCAAGGGTGTGGTGACGGACTCGGAAATTGCTGGTTGGACGGAGTAGACAACAAACTCTTTGAGTGAGAACTCGCAAGAACAGTGGCCATCCACGAGCAGAGGGAGGCTGAGGGATGGGATCATGGGAGGGAGAGGTGTGGATGATTGCCGCCAAGAGCGGCAAACGGCCCGGAAACGGAGGTTGTCGAGGTAGTCATTTTGGAGGCGACTCCCAATCTTCTCCAAGAGCTCGCTTGGAAGATCGGACCACAAGCGGTGTTGGCCTGACGTTCGACGACCAACCATGGTGGTTTTTTCTACTTTCTGCTGCGGTACGGGCAAGAATACTAGGGTTTATCTCTAGTCAGGGTTTTAGCGGTGACAAGACAAAATTATGGTCGACCTCAAAAATTTTGCATGTTGTACATCTGTGGGAATTAGGCATTATCCGAAAACCACACGGTATATCTTTTCCTCATAAAATTGAAACCTTAATCCCAACCGTAAACCTCCATGTTTTTCTCATTAATTTTCATAAAACAAAAAAGTGTATAGATGTAACATATATGACTATTGTTATTTTTTATTTCTTTAACTCAATAGTTGTCCAAGGTTTTAAAAACTGAACCGGCAAAGACAAAGGTTAAGAAAACTGAACTTCAATCAGGGTCTAATTGGGATCCAATTATAATTATTTATATCTTTATTTTCTGTAAATATTTATATATATAAACAAATTGAAAAAAGAAATTTTAATTACAGTGGTCTTATCTGACCCATGTCCCCTCTAGTCGTTTCTGTTGGTACCTTATTGGTCTTGCCACTTTCTGGTCAATTTGGCTGGAAAGGTACAAGAGAATTTTTCAGAATTCTGCTGCAGATGTTGACAGTGGTGGATTTGGCGTTGGTTCATTCTACTTCGTGGATTAAGGTGCATCATGCTGATTTCCCATTCAGAGCTTCTGCAGTCATTTCCAATTCATGATTAATGTTGTTTTCTGCATTTCATGCATCCAGTGACTTTCATATTGCTGCAGGGCGTTGTTGTGAATTTGACACTCATGTACTTCTGTTTATGTCTTTATTGTATATAAATAAAGATCATCGTTTTGCATGATAAAAAAAAGTATGTAATATACTTGTGTCGTCGAAGGAAAAAAAAAAAAAAAACGTGCCATACTTGAACCTGAAAAACTGGGACCATTTGCCCAGTTTGTTCGAACCAAAGAACTGCCCAGTCCAATCTCGGTGGATAGAGAGACGTTATGAGGATTCTTGAAAACCAGATGGACCGCTGGTTTGTACTTTGTCGTTAACCCGGTCGAACCGGCCTGTCCCTTCGGGGTTTTCACAAAATTCATAAAAATACTTATAAAATATTTTCTGTCTCCGTGGCAATTTCTATACATTGAGTATCTTAAGGCCCACATTCCCGTTGCACATGCCCAATAAACATTTTGTTTCGCCAAAGTTCTAGTAAGGACAGTCGATTGGCATCAAAAGAAAAAAAAAAAAAAAAGAAAACTCCAGCAGGAAAGAGAAGACAGTCTTCCCTTTCCCATGAATGTACCTTACGATGCCATGGCCAATCCTTAACAAGAATTGTCGCATAACACTTAACAAATTCAGCAAGAGATCGAGGCAATCGAGACCAAGGAATTTTGATGAATGTGTGGGAAGCCAAACTCTAGAGAGCCAAAGAGTACGGCCACACATCAGTCCAAAAACTAATACGATCCCGACATACAATTTTGATACTACTTTGTTCAGCAATGGGGCTGGAGGTCTGACTACCTGAACACGAGGAGATGATGACGTTCTTCCATGCATATAGAGGGCATGCGTGAATTCGAGGGCAGGTTCACATTTGTTTTTTATGAGAGTGAAACAATTTGCCCCTGACGAGTTGAGACACTTTTGAATAACAAATTCTGATTCTTAGCAATAAGAGATTCAATATCCAGCCGACCGAGCTCTATAGGCTTAGCAAATTTTGACCAAACAACTTGGGTGATCTTTCTGCGATCGAAAGAGCCATTTCGAAGAAATCCCTTTGCAACTTCACAACTTTCTTGGACCGGGTTCAGGTATTTCGAGGAATGATAGGAAGTATAGAGGAAGAGAGGGGAGAACTAAAGAAATCAAAGTCATCCTGCATGCTTGCCGCCATGCACTTTATCACACTTGGCTTTGAAACTTGTTTTGTGTAAATGATGTGCAAGTAATACTTGAATGTTGGCAAGGTAGTTAAAGATATATAAAACATAAAAGAATGGAAATGGAAGGATAAGTATCGGAGGGAAGAATTACAACTGGCGACCTTCACTATAGGTACATACTGATCATCATAAGTGTGGATGGTTATTGCTAACATCAAAACTTGGGTGATCTTCATCAGGGTACTGATCATAATTAACATGGACCATCATTGTTGACATCAGAGCACTCACCGCGAATAACATCTAGTGACTCTATGAGAAACCTTAGTGAGAATTAATGTTGTAATTGAAGACTAGAAGTTTTGACATTAACAATAAAAAAATTGCAACTGTATCAGAAAAGCAAACAGTACATCTCGTATTATGTGTCTGTAGAATATGCTAGAAACCTTCATCTGGTATTATATTATGTGTCCTTGCAGTAGCAAACCACTACATCAAACGACTAATGTCCGAAACACAATGTTGAAAGGCAAACCTAAGATAAGGAGAACAAACACAAGGCAAGAGAATCAGACTCAAGAGCTCACTACTCTTGCAAAGTTGTAAGAGTCGTCTATACCAATGTGCTACAAAGAAACAAACAAATGTAAAATACAATTAACAATGGTGATAATGCGGATGACTCACTAGTGGTATATCTCTTCTTCCTCGATCTTACGAATATTGTTGGAGCCAAGTTGGCACTAGGGAACAACCGTAATACTCACACCAACTCTTGGCACGACCATCTTCCGCATCAAAAATGTTGAGATCATGTCGGGGAAGCCACAATGGCCACAGTAAGGGAAACAATACTTAGTGAAATAAATGCAGGTGGTCTTGTACTCGGGAAAATCATTAGTCCTAAGCGAGAAGGAAGACCAACGTCCTGCAAAAAGCAAGCGTCCATTCAGTTCATCCCTGAATGGCCTAACCCATCTGCCCTTTTCCCAATCCAACTTCTCAACTTTAAATCTTAGAGTATCGGAATACTTATCTTCGTACACCAAAAATAAATCCCCAAAAGATTCCACTAAACACTGATTCGTACAACTGTGACAATTCCATTTTGGTGGAGTAACTTGGATAATGTACATGCCATCGGGTTTGTTAGTATCGATCACTACAACTTCTCCGGTCCAATCCAAAGCATAAAATTTATCATTGGTGTATACAACACTTTGAAACATAGAGGTTTTATCAATGATTGTCCAGCATCATCTCCCATCCTCCAAAAATACAATGTGAAAAAACGTGTCACAGCCATGAGCGTAAAAGTAGGGGTGAGCAAAATACCCGACCCGACTCTACCGAGCCGATACCGACCGAGAACCGACGGTATCGGCTCGAAATACATGGGATTTCAGCGCCATAGGCAAAAATTATACCGTGTCGTTTGAGTGTGTCGAAATAATCGGTTGGATAGTGGTCATACCGTTGGTTTTCGGTAGATACCGTACTGACACTCAAACCCAACCCAAATATAAAAATCCCCCTATACACTCACCCCACTAACCCAAATAAACATAACCTCTCTAATTTTTTTTCTCTCTCTCTCTCTCTTCTTTGTTTCTTTCACTCAAAATCTCTCGTCTCTCTCGTTTCTTCTCAAAAAGCCATCCATCGGCAACCATAGTCGGTGTCTCTTCCTCTCTCTATTTCACCCACCCACACACGTTGTCTTTCTCACGCATGCTAAGTCCATCGTTCGCTTCGATGATGGCCGCCTTTGCCCAGTGCCCACCCCTGTTCAGTGGAGGAGAGATTGGTGGGTCTGAGTTTTGGGATGGTGAGAGGGTTCATGCCTGATTTAATCCTCAAATTTGATGTGGTTTTGGTTGCATTTTGGGTCTGAGTTGATGTGGTTTTGGTTGCTTTTGCGGTGTGATTTGATGGGTAAGGGTCTCATGTCGCCCAAATTCGATGCCTGATTTAATCCTCAATTTCCCAATCTGATTCAAACCCTAATACCCCAATTCCCCTATCAAAACCTTAATGCCAAATTTCCATGCCAATTGATCAACATATGTAAGTATATGTATCTTATTTTATTATAATTATTTGTAATCTGTGTGTTTAATCGTTGTTGGATACTGGGTATTGATTGATGCAGTTGCAAATTTTGTTCGTGTTAATCAATTTTATTCTGGAATGTAAGGTCTTTTTAAGATTTCGGTAAATGCCGATGCCGACCGAACCGACGGTGGTATCAATCGGTATCATGCCGATCGGCACAAGGGGAAATACGGCACAGCACCGGTCGAAAAATAGGGCTCTCAGAAAAGTCATACCGATCCCTTATCGGCACGGTATGTGCCTTACCGACTGATTACTCACCCCTACGTAAAAGCATTCCCCGTCTTGCGAAAACTCGAACTAACAGCAACTCCACTTGGGTGAATAGTGTCAGCCACTAAACTAACTGCAGGCACAAGATAATAATCAAACCACATCTCTTCTACTCTAAGATCCCTCGCGTCCAAGACCCATTTTCTATCTTTGGTTGGTAATAGAAAGCTTAATACTTTGAAGCCAACAACCACACCATTCGATCGTGGGGATTCTGTTGTTCTTACAATCAAGGGAGTGGTGACGGACTCGGAAACAGCTGGTTGGACGGAATAAACAGCAAACTCTTTGAGTACGTACTCGCAAGAACGGTGGCCATCCTCGAGCAGAGGAGGCTGAGGGATGGGATCAGGGGAGGGAGAGGTGTGGATGAGTGCCGCCACGAGCGGCAAACGGCCCGGAAACGGAAGTTGTCGAGGTAGTTATCTTTGAGGCAACTCCTAATCTTCTCCAAGAGCTTGCTTGGAAGATCAGACCAACAGCGGTGTTGGCGTGAGGTTCGACGACAGCGAACCATGGTGTAACTTTCTATACGGTGCGGACAAGAATAATAGGGTTTATCTCTAGTTAGGGTTTTAGCGGTGGCAAGAGAAAATTAGTCCTTGAAATTGAAACCTAATCCCAACCCTACACCTCCATGTTTTTCTCGGTTTTCTCATAAAAAGAAATTGGTATAGATTTAAAACTGAACCGGGCAGGACAAAGGTTAAGAAAAATGAACTTCAACCGGGGTCTAATTCGGATCCAATCATAAATATATATCTTTATTCTCTTCTTGATATGTAGATTTGGACATGTTATAATGATAAAATGATTTAACCTAAGATAAGCATGTAATATATATACTTGTGTCGAAGGAAAAAAAAAAAAAAAAGGCATTCCATACTCATATTGACCCAGAAAAACTGGGACCAATTTGCCCCAATTTGTTCAAAACCATATAGAACTGCCCAGTCCAACCTTGGTGGATAGAGAGACCTTCTGAGGATTCATGAAAACCAGATGGACCGCCGGCTTGTTGTTATCCGGTCGAACCGGCCTGTCCATTCCAATTTTCACAAAACTTCTAAAATACTTCTAAAACATTTTCTGTCACGGAGGCTATTGCTATGGATCACTGCATGCAGAAGCCCACATCGCTGTTGCACAAGCCCACATCCTTTCTTTTTTTAATGGAATAACATCCTTCATTCATATCATGTGAGCAATTCAACATCCTCTCTTTCCAGCCTTGCAATCTCAACCGGTAATTGAGTAGTCTAGGTAATAGACTAACAAGATTAACCCATGCCCTTTCTCCTTTTTTTTCTTTTCTCTCTTTCTTACATAGGGTTGGTTGTTCTTCTGAGAGGATCTCTTAGATATCTTTGTAATTCATCTCCTCTATGGTTATTGCTCCAAGATTCGTAGCTTAGCTTCTGTAATCATCTCTCTTTATATACATAATATATATATAAAAATGTTTGCAGTTAAGTCCAAAGAGACTGCTAAACAAAAGTGGAGAATGATGATGGATGAATTTTATTAGAATCAGCAGGGGAGTAAAGGAAATTTTCCCCAATTGACAGCATCATATTTGCAGTAGCGTTTTTTTATGCTAATATTTGCAAGAGCTACAACCCTATTTTCCCAATACTACAATCTCTAGAGCGCAGGCAACCAATTTCTTTCTGCTTCTTTATTTGAAACAGATACCTACATATATTTGCAAATCTTGCAATGCAAAATAGGCCCTAACAGAGGGCTAATGAAGCATGTCTTTAAGGAATGATCATTGAGAGTAATTGTAAACCGAATTGAGAATTCCAGTCTACCATCCAATGTGATCAGTAAAACTAGGTTTCTCCAAAATATACACGAGGAATTATAGAAACACTGCAACACTGCACCATGAGTTCTTTAATTTGTCCTTGACCAGTGGTCAAGAAAGAGTCTAATTTAAGTTTCTACCAACGAAATTACCTACACTTAATTCACACATTTTGTAACCAAAACCATAGTGGACGGAATCTACCATATCTGGATTGCTAAAAATATGCTCCATTCATGAATACATATCCATTGTCCAATTTTTTTTTTTTGTTCGTCTTTGTTTTCTTTTACATCGGCATTCTCTGATTAAGTCCAACCCCAAAATGGTTGAAGGCTATCGTCACTTCTCACATCTTTGTCTATTTTCTATCTGTCCTTGTATCCAAGCAACATCTCCTGCACGACCTTGGTTGTAAGAAGATAATTGGGTTAGTACTGCACAGCCAACATGAAGAATGATATATATATAGGCATGTGGTTGCTTCTAATGATTCGGCTGCCACTTAAGTAAGGTCACGAGTTCAAATCTAGATCTTATTTTATGTGCACTGAGACGAACTGAACTAATTAGTGGCTAGAAAAAGAAAAGAAGAAAGAAAAATGATTTTAATGCTCTTTAAATATTACCTTACACTACAAAAAAATGATAAATTGCGGGACTTTTTATGAACAAGTTGTAACTCCCGCAAATTCTATTATGGAGAATTTGAGGCAGTTCATCAAACTCCCTCCTCAAAGGTGCCATAAATTGTTAGTAGGAGTTTTTAGACAACTCCACAACAACTGCCACAAATTAAAATTTAATTTAAGGGGAGTTTTATTGTGGGAGTTGAAACCCCCACTATCTTTTTTAAAGAATAGGATTTTAAACTCCCGCAAAATGCCTAAACCCAAATCTAAAAAGATACACTACCAATGTCAACCCTCCTTTTCACACACTATCTCATAAACTTGAAACTGAAAATCAGCAGGACTGAAGGGCAAGACAATGACAACTCCAGCTGCAAGTCCTATCATCTAAATTAACCAATGAATTACAAACATCAACATCACATTATATTCCAACGTTGTCTAATCACCGCACCGCGAGTCTGTCACACACAAATCTATAACAGCTAAAGGACAATACTATGCAACCTCCCTATGCAATGCCCAAGCTCCATCGACTAACAGACTACCAACAAGAGCACCACCCTCCATCAAGATCCCCAACCCCGACCAACATACTCAAAACTACCAGATGAACACTAACTTCAGAACTGATTTTATTTTTTAGTTCTTTTACATGAGACATCAAACACCCTAAATTAGTTCAATAGTAACTGCAAGTGAATTGGTGCAATAATTATTCCTCAATGCTTTAATTACAGTATTCACTCTCTCAAATGTGTACCTCATGAAGAAACAAACGAAGTGGAATGCACTACTGTTGATCTTCGGAGAATCATCTCAGTCGCGTTATGTTCATACCAAACAAGGATTTCTTCTCTTTCGCATCAGCCGAGGATGAAGTGCCTTTCTGCGATCCCGCCATCTGCAAAAGTAAGCTACCAGGTTGGTTTAGTCCAGTAACATGTTCTTGAACCTACAGTTTTCGCTGGCCATTTTAATGTCGATAAATCATGGCATTATATCCAAAAAAGCAGATAATTCAATAAAATGGGACAGAATATATACAAGAAACAAGGATAGAGTCTTTCTATTTTAAAAAATACCTAACAAATCAAATTAAACATAAAATTGAGAGGGAAAGAGACGATTAGTGATATTTTAACAGTAAGCAAAATCGAAAGCCAACGCTCTCAGACGCAAACAAAATTTCACAAAACAATCGCAAAACCTAACTTCACCAATCATCAAAAGTCAAAACAAAACGAAGACGAAGAAGAAATCGAAAGCCAACGCTCTTAGATGCAAACGAAACGAAGTCGAAGACGATTGGTGGCTCGCCTGCCTTGTGTAGGAGCTGGGGTTGGAGGCAGTCGGTGGAGGAGGTCTGGAAGAGAGCGGTGGTGACGAGGATGCTGGAGCTAGGATTCTAGTGGAGAACCGCGAGGGAGCAAGGGGAGAAGCTGCAGGTGAAGTCTAGGGAGGAGAAGATGTAGCTGTTAGAGACAGCAAGGAGGCGGAGGCGGAGGAGGAGAATGAAGACGGGGCGGAGGGAAGAGTTGGATGACGAGGAGGCGGAGGAGGACGACGAATAAAACGAGGCAGAGGGGAGAGGTGAGAGATGGGGTTGGGGGTAGGTGAGTGGCGGAGTAGAGGTGGAGCAGCGGCGGAGGAGATGGCCGTTGAGAGATGAGAAATGTTAGGGATTTGGCTAGGAGTGTTTAAGCTTTGGAGGATCAAATATAAAACCGGTGTAAGTATCAGTTAAAGGAAAATATAAAACCATGTCTAAAATATTTATGGGGTTAAACCTCCGCAAATTAAAAAAAAAAGGACTCCCCTGCCCATACCCATTTTTTTATGCTAATCGATTGAAAACTTTATTAAAAGAATGAAAGAATTACAGAAAAAAAGGGGGGGAGAGACAAGCCAGCAAGCAACTAGCTTGTCAATATAAGAACAGAAGCTATACTAGCAGAATGTGAGAAAAAGTAACAAGGGAAATACAATATTAAAAGAAAGAAGCGAATTGTGCTACATATATAAGTTTTAAGATCTTGCCCTTTCAGTTCTTGATAAATGAAGCATTGGAGATCACCATGGTGGGGGTGAAGGGAAAAGACGGATGAATACACTTGATCCACCAGGTGACCCTAGAATGATATCAAAGAGGTAGTCCCATTGATGTTGTTTGGCGTTGAAGATAAGGTCATTTCTAGCTAACCAAATGGACCAAACGACAGATGAACCAATTAGAACCCAACAGACTTTATTTGATTTGTTACACACAAGATGAGGCCATTGGCCGAACCAGGTGGAGCAAAAGGCAGGCGCAACCCAAGCAACACCCCACCATGCACATATTTTTTGCCACAACTACCAGGCGAAATTGCAATGTAAGAATAAGTGAGATAGATTTTCAATATGGGATGAGCAAATGGGGCATTTGGAGTCTGCTTCTGTCAATATACCTCTACGAAGGAGAGCCTTTCTAGTGGGAATACTATTTGAGAAGATTAACCACAAGAAACACTCAATCTTTGGAGGTAGGTTGGAGAGCCATACATTAGGAATGTTGCTGCGTGGGGAGATTGTTCTAAGCAGGAAGTTGTAGCAAGATTTGACGGAGAACTCGTGATGAGGATCGGGAGACCAAATGAAACCGTCAGGAGAGGATTGAGTACAAGATAAAACACTGAGTTTAGCTGCAATGAGGGAGCAGTTAGTCGATTCCCAAGAGTATAATTTACGTCGCCAAGGCCAGGCATCAATAGGGGAAGAGGCTAGAAGATTGCAAGCCATCAGGAGGGAAGCATCCTGGCATAGGGAATTCTGGAACAAGCGAGGAAAACAGACACAGAGAGCTCCTAGAGAACACCAAACATCTGACCAGAAGCTGATGCGCTCACCGTTACCGATTTTGATGGTAATTTCGTCAGCAAGGGGAACTGCGGTTTGGCTATGAGTGCTGGAGGAGAGAAGGATGTTTTTCCAGGTTGGAGATGACCTCTGAAGTTTAAAAGAAGGCTGGAGGGTAGAAGAAGCGATTTCCCATTTACTCTTGATCAATTTGAAGCAATCAATCTGAGAGGAGTTGAGGTACTTCCAGTACCATTTGGAAAGTAAACTCTGATTTTTGGCAAGCAGAGATTCGATGCCGAGGCCACCAAGATCTTTGGGCTTGGCAATTTTTGACCAAGCAACGAGACAAATTTTGTTCCGATCAGAGGATCCGTTCCAAAAGAACTCTCTTTGTATCCTGACAATGTTTTTAGCCACAAAAATAGGGATTTTGAAAAGAGAGAGGAAGTATGATGGAAGAGAAGAGAGGACAAACCGAATTAATGTTACCCTGCCTGCGATTGATAGGAATTTGGATTTCCAAGATTTCAACCTCTTCTTAATTTTGTCAATGATTGGATTCCAGTTGACAGCCTTGTGCATGGGAGCACCTAGAGGGAGGCCGAGATAAGTGAAAGGAAGGAAGTCGGCCTTACAGTGTAGTTTTGAGGCAAGCGAGTGCACTGTCTCCGAATCAAGATTGATGCCCACCAAAGCGCTTTTGTGAAAATTTAGACTTAATCCAAAGAGCAATTCAAAGCACCTGAGAACACTTTTGAGATTAAGAAGGGAGTCCGGGTCAGCTTTGGAAAAAATAAGAGTGTCATCTGCATATTGCAGAAGAGAAACAGGGATGCCGTTGATGTCCATGCCGTGAATAATGCCCTTAGAGATAGCCACAGAAAACAAGGAATTAAGGCCTTCAGCTGCTATAATGAATAAGAAAGGTGAGAGAGGGTCTCCCTGTTTGAGGCCTCGGCATATAGAAAATTCTGGAGATGGCGAACCATTGACGAGGACAGAAAGCTTAGAAGTTTGGAGACAGGCGCGAATCCAAGAGATCCACCTCTGACCGAAACCCATAGCTTAGAGGACCTGTGAGGAGATTGAATCGAATACTTTTCGGAAGTCAAGCTTCCAAATCACTGCCTTTTCTTTTGATTTTTTGATACTGTGGACAACTTCTGATACAAGCAGGGCGCCATCAAGGACTTATATCAAAAAGAAAAAATATTTTGTTTGGCCAAATAATTTCCAGTAAGAACAGCCACCACATGGTGAAGTGGTACATGCTCTAAGCTTTGTAGAGTAAATAATTAACAATAGAAAGGTTAGGGGGGCTTGTCATGTAAAATGAGATAGATTCATGGAGTAACCTTAGCCATATTTTGAAATTTAACTTCCAAGCATTGCATACCCTTATATACTTTAGTTACTATTGATAACCATACCAACAAAGAATCAATTTATTCTTCTGTGATCCACAAGCCTAGATGATTCACGAACTAGATCATACAATGAAGTAAATAAATATCATATGTTTATAATTAAAAAGGTAATTTGCTTCCTCGCGCTATTAGGTGATATATCAAGGTTAATTTACCAAATCAATTCCACATCGATTAGTTTTACAAATAAACAATAGTATATCACCATTGGAAGACTCACCAGTGGTATCTCTTCTTCTATCTTCCCTATAGTATTATCTAGGCTACGGCCTACAGGGTTTGTTCATATAAAAAGAGAATGTGGTACCTCTTCTTCCTCTTACGAATACTGCTGGAGCCAAGTCGGCACTAGGGAACAACCGTAATACTCACAGCAACTGTTGACAGAACCATCTTCCATATCAAAAATCTTGAAATCATGGGAGCCACAAAGGCCACAAACTGGAGGAGGAACTCGGTCTGGTGAGAAACTAAAATCAGGGAAATAAATGCAGCTGGTCTTGAACTCAGGGAAATCATTAGCCCTAAGCGAGAAGGAAGAATAAAATCCTGGGAAAAGCAAGCGTTCCTTCAGTTCATCCCTCAATGGCTTAACCCATTTGGCCTCTTCCCAGTCCAACTTCCCAACTTCAAATCTTAGAGCATGGGATTGATCATCCAAACCTAGGAACACCAAAAATAAATCCCCAAAAGATTCCACTAAAAACTGGCCGGGAGAACCAAAATAAGACTCCCACTTCGGCTGAGTAACTTGCAATATGTACTTGCAATCGGGTCTGTTTACATCAATGGCTATAACTTTACCGGCACAATCCATTGCATAAAATCTATCATTGCTGTATACAACACTGTAAGCCAAATACTCTTCATCAATGGTTGTCCATCCATCATCTCCCGTCCTCCAAAAACACAATGTGGAAGACCATGTCACTGCAATCACCGTAAAACCATCCCCCCTCTTGCGAATACTCGAACTAACAGCAACTTCCCTAGGGTGGATAATTTCAGACCCAGAACCAACAATTACAGGCACAAGATAATATTCAAACCACATCTCTTTTACTCTAAAATCCCGCACGTCCAACACCCATCTTTTACTGTCTTTGATTGGTAACGGAGAGCTCCATGCCCTGAGGTTCGTCATTACCTCATCATCACTCGATTCCGGGGATTGTCTTCTCAAAATCAAGGGCGTGGCGGCGGGCTCGGAAATAGCTGGCTGCACGGAGTAGACGGCAAGCTCTTTGAGCGAGAACTCGCAAGAAAGGTCGCCATCCACGAGCAGGGGGAGGCTGAGGGATGGGATGATGGGAGGGAGAGGTGTGGTAGATCGCCGCCACGAGCGGCAAACGGCCCGGAAACGGAGGCTCTCGAGGTAGTTGTCTTGCAGGTAACTCCCGATCTCCTCCAGGAGCTCGCTTGGAAGATCGGACCAGCAGCGATGTCGCCCGGAGGTTCGGCGAGGAACCATATATGGAGGTTTTTCTAATTTCTACGGGATCAGAAAAAGAAAACTAGGNAATCTATCATTGCTGTATACAACACTGTAAGCCAAATACTCTTCATCAATGGTTGTCCATCCATCATCTCCCGTCCTCCAAAAACACAATGTGGAAGACCATGTCACTGCAATCACCGTAAAACCATCCCCCCTCTTGCGAATACTCGAACTAACAGCAACTTCCCTAGGGTGGATAATTTCAGACCCAGAACCAACAATTACAGGCACAAGATAATATTCAAACCACATCTCTTTTACTCTAAAATCCCGCACGTCCAACACCCATCTTTTACTGTCTTTGATTGGTAACGGAGAGCTCCATGCCCTGAGGTTCGTCATTACCTCATCATCACTCGATTCCGGGGATTGTCTTCTCAAAATCAAGGGCGTGGCGGCGGGCTCGGAAATAGCTGGCTGCACGGAGTAGACGGCAAGCTCTTTGAGCGAGAACTCGCAAGAAAGGTCGCCATCCACGAGCAGGGGGAGGCTGAGGGATGGGATGATGGGAGGGAGAGGTGTGGTAGATCGCCGCCACGAGCGGCAAACGGCCCGGAAACGGAGGCTCTCGAGGTAGTTGTCTTGCAGGTAACTCCCGATCTCCTCCAGGAGCTCGCTTGGAAGATCGGACCAGCAGCGATGTCGCCCGGAGGTTCGGCGAGGAACCATATATGGAGGTTTTTCTAATTTCTACGGGATCAGAAAAAGAAAACTAGGATTTGTTTATAGGGTTATAGCGGGTGGTTGGTTTCAGTTTTAAGTAGGGTTTTAGCGGTTGATATGGAAAATTTTAGAGCGCTATTTATGGGAATCAGGTATTAGTGAACAAGGAAGGCATTTGAACTCTCATAAAACAAAAACTTGTAAAAACATGTTTTAAAAAGAATTAATTAGGCACCCGCATGTAATTATTTTAAAATAAACATTAGTAACTATTTATGTATGGCAATGCTGAATATGATAATTTAGATCATTATTATAGATTCCAGAGCCTCTATTTTTCTCAATAGGTCACAGAGCAACATCCATAAACTTTGGGCTGGGAAATTTGGGCCCTATATCAGATTATCAATGTGGTGCGAATTCGGTCTTGCAATAAAGGTGCCCCATCCAGGCCCATGACAACTGATTTTTTTCTTCTTCTTCTTCTTCTTTTTAGGCATTGTTCTCTCTCAACTAGCTTGTGGAGAATGCTGTGTAGATGGTGGGGTATAACATGAATTTTCTTTTATACTAATCGAATACTTTAGTGATTTAATCAAATCTTTATAGTCATTAAGTGCGTCACTGAGGTCATATAGTACAATGTCTGTACACACCGAGAAGAGAAGGCATAAAGAGCCTGCATGCGAAGTTTTCGGTAACATGGATTGCTCCAGGTACTTTATGTGGTCGGCTTGAATTCATGGTAAAAAGCTTTGGTTATATACACATAGGGAAGAAGAGGCTAATGAACCAGGGAAAACGTGAATAAAACTTGTCCATTGGTATTTGGTCCACCTTTGAAGACCAAAATTGCAAGTTTTAACTGCAGAACCGAAAAAAGTTGCTGCATCCTTTGGTGGATTAGCACAAACAATAAAAAAAAAAAACATGGTTCATATGTAGGTTTTCATGGAGTATATGACTGTCGTTCGAATTTTCCGAGGAAATTAAATAAGCATGAAATTTAAAAGCAAGAGAAAAACGATATATACCGTTGTTTTAAAACCTTATCATCATCATATAATTTCTTATCTCTATATCGTAATTTTGAAATATGTGATGCATATGAATGCATACCCGAGTAAGTATCGATGGGCAGGGTTTAATCATAATATAACCAAAACAATTAAGAAGAGAAAATAGATTTCGAATCGTCTTAATCTTGCGAAATCGATATACCCATATATCACAACCATGCCACACAATTCCCATCCAATACCTGATTAAAACAATATGACAAGAAGAAGAAGACGACGAGTCTAGTTAATTAATTAATTAAATCAATCAATCGACATACTCGTCTGTATCAACACCTTCAAAGGCCCAAGCATTCTCCTCTCGAATCATGGCCTCTTCCTCCGGAGACAAGTCATTCTCGATCACGAAAAACCGCCTCGCCCACTCCACGCTCTTCTTCTTGACCCGCTCAGCGGCGGCAGCAAATAGCACAGTCAGCAGATACTTGACCTCCAAGTAATTG
>JAKUCV010003204.1:5586-36017 GCA_028386065.3 Turnera subulata | reverse complement strand
GTTGTATAATTTGTTGTCTTTCGGAATCTGTCATCGTCCGGACCTCAGTAGTTCTGTCTAATACATCAATCCTCCTGCTAAGATCCTTGATGTCTTCTCCAATATTGCCAAAGCAATTCTTATTCCATTCCTTCAGTCCCTGCTTCACCACTCCTAACTTCCTAATCAATTGAAACTTCCCAGGATAACGCAAGCAAGCGCCCCTCCACAAACCATCCAACACATTATCAAAACTGCTATGCTCCAACCAGCAATTAAGGAATTTGAAAGGCCTAATTCCCCAATTCTTTATTTCCTGAGCCAACACAATTGGGCAGTGGTCCGAATCACCTTTGGATTCAGACCATAATTTAATCGATGGGAACATAGAGAACCAAATCGGATCAAAAAAAGCACGATCAATTCTGCTCGCAGCCCTGCAATTACCCCACGTGAAGGATCTGCCTTGGAGTTCGACTTCACACAGGTTCGCAGCCGAGATGAAATTCTCAAAGTCCCTTACTCCTTTCTCGCAAATTCTACCACTCAACCTTTCATTAGAGACACGAACCTCGTTGAAGTCCCCGATAAGTAACCATGGGATTGAGCTGCCGCTCAACTGTGATAAAAGCTCCTCCCACAACCTTGCTCTACCCTCTACACTGCACGGCCCATACACACCACACACACCTATGATAATATCCCCCATCAATTTTCCTTCAATCGCTATCCAATTATTTCCGCAACACCTTCTACTACAAGAAAAGAAGTCCAATTCCCATAATAGAGCTAAACCACCAGAGTTTCCATTCGCTGCAACTTCAATGAAATCGAAAGGACCTCCAGCCCATAACCGAGCATAGTCCCCAAGCTGCCAACCCCCGCACTTTGTTTCACATAAGAAAACCAACTTCGCACCCACCTTCAACATCAGTTCTTTAACACTCCTCCTCTTATTCTCGCACCCAACACCTCTAACATTCCAAGATAAACAGCTAAACATAAAGATAACTAAAACACACCTGGAAATCAGCAAAGACAGGAGGCTACTGCCTAGCTCTTGACTCAGTCCAATCTACAGCTTCCTTCTCAATTAAGGCTTCCATCTCCTTTTCCACTTCCCCAGGTTCTCCAGCCCTCAACATACCTAACTGCTCCCCGAAAGCAATGGACTTACTCACCTCCATAGACTTGAAAGAGAACACAGGAGCTGCTGCACATGCACGAGCATTGCCCATCTCGAACTCTTTGTCTTGAGTGGAACTGTCACCAGAAGCCAACGTTCTCACACTCCCACCAGGGATTATTTTCTTTTTTTTCTTGTTCTTTCTGAAGCGAAAAGCTTTATTGACACCAACAGTGCCAAGCAGAGCTCGAAAATTCTTTTCCAAAGCATACAGAGATAAATCCTCACATAGTACATTGTTCGGTGAACTCATGGCATTATCCTTAAAAGGATTTTCGGAATTATCCACACCATTTACCCCAGTGGCCCATTCAGGCATCATCAGATCCTTGACCTCCACTTTATTGGCCTCATGACCCATCCTCAGATCCTTAAGCGGCCCATACCTGCTAGAGGCAGACCCGCAAGTTTCCAGCCCATTAGTTGACCCATCTTTGCTGGCCACGGATCCATCACTAGAGGGCTGCTCCCTCAAGGCTTTATTTGCAACTGGACTAAGCCCATCCTCTGAGCCTGATCTGGTAGAGATAGCCTTGCAGCTATAAGAAGGCCCGACCTGCTTAGGGTCCACACAAGCACAAACCTGTGGAGACACACCATGTGTTGACGCGTGCTTCTGTTTCTCCATCTCTGTACCAGCCTTGAGAAGCACACTATCGTCCTTTTGCATGCGTGCCTGACTAGTTATTCGATGATTGGTCTCTTTCCTGATAGTCTTCGAGCATTCTCCATGCCGTCCTCCTTTATGTGAAGCTTCCGATGCCGGTTCTATCACCAAAGCGGACTTCCCTTTTGCCAAATTCTTTATGGCATCACGAATACCGAAGGGGTCCGGGGAGTTTGACTCATCGGTATCCGACCTGCGCCTAGACTCCTCAACCTTCTCTGATCCGTTCGCCGACGAACTGCCGCCGCCGATGCACCAGCTCGCCTCCTCCATCGGTGGTTGTTGCACTTCCACCACAGAAACCTCATACTCCAAACCATTAATCAGCACCTTGAACGTGCGCGATATAGGCTGTCTGCATGTGGTTATAATTGAGACTTTCGCCATCTCCAAGTAGTCTGAGCGATCAAAACTATTGTGGAGTTTTACGAAGGAACCAAAACGGACAGCAATAAGCCTGAAAAAGTCTTCATTCCACGCCTGAGGAGGGACACCATGGACATTTAGTATACATTCCCTATGGGTTGCACAATCACCCTGTTTCCACTCCCTAAACATGTCGAAGACTTCACTAAACCATGCATCCTTATGGCTCACACAGGCATCCATAGCATCCTTTGAACCAAAATCAACAAGAACGTAAACGCCCCCCAAACGTTTGATTCTGATTTGACTGTTAGAAATCATGGTGAATCTTCTAGCAATCTCATCAATTGGAATATTATCCTTGACCATCCCAAAAGCACAGGCTTTCAACCTGTTTATGCAGTCCGATGTAGGGGTGAACACAAAGGAAAAGCCCTTATTGTCATTTGCAGCCGGTGCAGCCTCAGTAACTCTCGCACGATAATCAGTTACCTGAGCAAAAGTCCTTGCGTCAGTTCTCTTTCCCACAAGAAACCTTCTGCGTCTGTCCATTGTATCTTCCTTAACATGTTCTGCCCAACATCTAAAACTAATGTTACAGCTATCTGCTACGTGGATGATGAAACAAGTGATCTACGTTGGATAAGTAGAGGGTGGCGTGTTCGGTGAGCACCATCACTCGGTTGAGGGACTCGGCCAGAGATATAGAAGGTCGCTGACATGGAGGGAAGGAGGAGAAGATGTGTTAGGATATGTAGATATACGATAAGGATAGATTACTCACCTGATGTTGTTTATCTATTGTTAACCATATGATATATCTTGTGTACTTTAGCTTATCAGATAGATACAAGACAGCTGTACAACACACTATTAATAGATTGCATATGGGCTGCAGTCATTTCACTGAGCCTTTTCCTATTTTCTCTCCTTATAGTTTCGTAATCTTACATGGTAGCGAAGCCACATATACCATAACTGCATTATGTCAACTGATCCCAAAACACACCAGAGTCCAAAATCTCAGGGGTTGATATTGTTCAACCCTCTTCTTCTCAGCCTGGAATCCTGCCTTCACAGTCGCAAGTGAAAGTTATCCGAAGTCTGTCTAATTCTCGTCACTTCGTTTCTGTGCAACTCACAGATACAAACTTTGTTTTCTGGAGGGCTCAGGTTCAACCATTTCTGATGGATTAGGGCCTGTTCAAATATATTGATGTGTCATTTCCTTGTCCGCCTCTCTATGTCACCGCCGCTGATGGCGCTATTCAGTCCAATCCGCTTTGTTCCAAGTGGATTCAGCAGGATCAAGCTATTGTGAGTGTGTTGATGTCTTCTCTCACAATTGGTGTTTTCCCCATCGTCATGAACAAGAACACATCCAAAGAAATCAGGGATTCTTTGTCTTTGTCTCTTGCATCCCCCAATACCACCAAGGTTATATATAGCATGGCATGTGCAGTTTATTAAGGATGTTTTTCCCTTTGCAAACCAACACTCTTCTATTATTCACTCTCCTAAGACACACGAGCACAGGGTTCATGTTTCTTTAATTGTTCTTTATCCATCTACTCAAGGAGTCTCACATTGCACTACACTCTCTTCCCCCTCCACTCCTCCTCTTACATGATTTGTTCCAAGTTTGACTCATACTAGACTTCCTCTACTGTTCTTGTCGATTCTGCTTTGCATTCGTCTCCAATCCACAATACCTTCCAGCCGTCTCTACTCCTTCCAGTTCCCGTATTATGTCATGCTACTCGGACCCGCAACAAGTTTTCTTGCACTCCTCTCCATCTCTTATCGACAGTCTTTCTTTGTCCTCTCTCCCACCACTACAGCCTTAACAAACATCCCATCGTATGACCATTCGACCTAATCCCAAGCCAATCCAACCTTTTTCTCCATCTAATTTGTTTGTTTATACAGAGGCATCCAAACATGATGTTTGGCGTGCCGCAATGCTTGAAGAAATCAATGCATTGATCAAGAATAAGACATGGAGTCTGGTCCCGTGTCGTGAAAACATGATTGTTGTGGGTCATAAATGGGTGTTTCGAATCAAAAAGCTTGTTGATGGTTCTGTAGACAGATACAAGGGACGTTTGGTTGCCAAAGGTTTTCACCAAAGGGAAGGACTTGAATTTGCAAAGACATTCAGCCCCATTGTCAAACCAACAACAATTTGTCTTTTGTTGATGCATGCTTTATCCAAGCAGTGGTCAGTTCGGCAACTGGATGTCCGAAATGTTTTTCTGAATGGTATTTTGCAGGAAGAGGTTTATATGACATAGCCTCAAGGCTTTGTTGATCCTGACAACCCCACGCACGTGTCGATTGCACAAATCCTTATATGGCCTCATGCAGGCTCCATGGGCCTTTTGTCTCTCGTGGTTTTCTTGTTTCCAGGTATGATCCATTCTAGCTCATCTATCGTCATCAATCTCATATTGTGTACATTCTTGTTGATGACATACTTGTCACTAGTAATGATGCCTCATTTGTTACTACTGTTGTCACAACTCTTGGGACTGAATTCTCTTTGCATGATCTTGGCAAAGTTAATTATTTTCTTGGGATAGAGGTTTAACATCTCTCGGATGGTATTCTTCTCAGGTAACAAAACTATATCTCTGATTTATTAAGCAAGGCCGGAATGCAGGACTGCAAATTAACCAGCACTCACACCAGCATCCACCAGTCAAAAGTTGCGGAAAGGTGGCAGCAAACTGATGTCTGATCCAACACTTTATCGTCAGGTAGTCGGTTCTCTTCAATATCTTACAATCACCAGACCTGACATTGTTTTTGCAGTAGGCAAAGTCAGCCAGTTCTTACATCAGCCTACTGAGGATCATTATGTTGCTGTAAAATGAATTCTTTGATACTTGAAACATACTTCCACCTTTGGTCTATGACTGTATCGAGATCGTACACAGGATTACATGGTTTTACAGATGCTGACTGGGGTGGTAATCTCGATGACCGGCGGTTTGCGGCAGGTTATCTAGTTTATCTTGGTCGTAATCTGGTATCATGGGCGTCCAAGAAGCAAAAAACTGTTGCTCGTTCTTCCACCAAAGCTGAATATAAGGCTCTTATTGATGGAGCAGCAGACTTGTTATGGATACAATCCATTCTCACAGAATTGGGTATTGTGTGTTCTACTCCCAGGGTGACAATATTGGGCCACCTATCTTTACCAAAATCCAATATAGATTGCATGCACAAAGCATATTGCTTTGGACTACCACTTTGTTCGAGAACGGGTTCAAGCAAAGCAATTGCAGGTCCTTTTTTATACGAAGTTAAGATCAACAAGCTGATTTGCTCACAAAACCGTTGAGCAACAAATGTTTCGAACTTCTTCGAGCCAAACTAAACCTATCTGCTTCCCCGGTTCAGTTTGAGGGGAGATGTTAGGATATGTATAACTGATATACAATAAGGATAGATTACTCACCTGATGTTGTTTATCTATTATTAACCATATGATATATCTTCTGCACTTTAGCATATCAGATAGATACAAGACAACTGTACAACACACTATTAATAGATTGCATACTGCTGCAGTTCATTTCAGAGAGCCTTTTCCTATTTCCTCTCCTTATAGTTTCATAATCTTACAAGACGAATACTGGGTTCATTCCAAAAATAAAATATTCAAGACTCATTAGCCATTTTGTTTCCTCATCTTTTTCAGAAAAAAAAAAAAAACTCTACTGTAATTGTAATTAGGATAGAGGGCAGAATAGAAAAAAGTTCATTTATTACCCCTAAGAAGCTAGGGAAAAATTTAATTTACAAGAACCATAGTATTTTCAGAATGGACAGAGTAGTTCTTTGCAGTGTTTCAAAAATATTAATCCAAATAGATCTTACTACTAGATTTATTACTAGATCTTATCTTAAAAACTATTATTTGAATATGGAAAAACCAAGACAATTCCAAACAATCCCTATTTCCCATGTCTTCTAAAAGATTTTTTTTTTTTTTTTTAGATTGTTAGAGCTCTTTAAAATTGTTGACTCATTTCTTATTGTGCTTCCAAATATAACTCCATCATTAAATATAACTAGAAAAGAAAAAGATTTATGGAACAAAATTTTTATATGGTGATACTTTTTACTATTGACCTCTATTATTATCATAATTACATTTGTTGCATTTCTATATTGTGGCTAAAGTTGGAATTATCCATGTGTTGGATTTTGTCTTCATTTCATCCCTCTATTCCCTTTAGTTAGCCTGTTTTGGTCTCTATCGCCAGAATCCAGTGGAAAATACTGACGTGGCTAGGTTCTGGCGTCACGCCAGAATAGATTGGATTTCAAGGATGTGGGAATCCTTGAATACGAAATTACAAAATCTCATTATTAGTCTGAATTTTATTTTAACTGATGCAAAGGTATCTTTTAATTTTTCATGCCTTTTAATTTTTTTAATTTTCCTATTTTAATATTTATTTCTTTGCATAGTATTAGTTATGGTTTTATTTTATTTTCTTGATTTATATTCTTTTTATTTGTTTTACAATTTATTTATTTATTTTTTCTTTATATTTTTACTCAACATTTATTATTTTATATAATATTTTTTTGTCTCTTTTACACTTTTTTTTCTTTTCCAGTCTGAATTTTTTTTTCTTTGCATAGTATTAGTTTGTTCAAGGTTATTAAACCCGGCCCGGCCATTAAACCCGTCGATCCAATCGGGTCTGAATGGTATTAGAGTTAATAGTAAAATATATCTTTTTTAATAAAGGTCCAACCAATGGTCTGACCATTCTTTGACCAAGACAAGATTTTGAAATTTTTGATTTTTGACCCCTAAAAATCCGGAAGCGGGTCAATGAAATCAGAAAAATCGGAGAACCCGTCATGACCCAGCCGGGTTTTTAGAGTACACAACCCGGAGGGGTAAAAAATTCGGATTTGTCTCTGGGTCACGGTTAGCCCGATCAACCAGCCGGGCCGGTCCGGGTTTGATAACAATGAGTTTGTTTCTATTTTTCTTTCCAGATTTATTCTAGTTTTTCTGTTTTAATATTTTTTCTACATAATATAAGTTTGTAATTTATTTAGCTATTATATTTTTCTATTTTAATATTTTCTTATTTGCATAATATTAGTTTTCTTTGTTTATTTAACCATTCTTTTACTATTTTAATATTTTTTCTTTGCATAGTATTAGTTTTTTTTCAAATTAATATTCTATTTTTTAGTTCTGATATTTTTTCTTTCCATAGTTTTAGTTTTTTTATTTTTTTCCTGATTTATATTCCACTTTTATGCTTTAACTTTTTTCTTCTTATTTTTATGTTAACTATTTAACATTTAAATTTGTAAAAAAAATTTCTTTATAATATCATTAAATATTTTACGTTTTCCCTAATATGATTTTTGTGTTAATTTCTCAATTTTTTTCTCTTAAAATTATCTTTTCTATTTGTATATTATTAGTAGTGGAATATTTTTAAAAAATACCCTCTTATGTTTTTTTTATTTTTTTATGTTTATTAAATCTTTCAATTTTTCCTCTATTATTTAACAATTTTTTTTGTTCTAGAGCTCAATAATGCATGTTTAAATTTATAAAATTAATTATTTTTATATTATTATCTAATATGTTTTTAAAAAATAATTAATAAACAAACCTATAGAACCTATGGGAAGTGAGCTAGCTTTAATTTATTACTAGTGGCTTTTTTTTTAAATATCTAGATTACTTTAGTTGCTTTTTTATATTGAGCAACTAAAGGAAAAATAACATATCTCTAATTTTTACTAGAATAAATTTATGAAATATTAACAATATAATTAAGAAGTAAAAAACAAAATATAAATGGTTTAATAAGAAGGGGTGACTCGGGTGAGTTTTATGTACCAAAAAAAATATAGGTGGGTGACTTTTAGTTGAGGACCTGAGGCGATCTTCTGATTTTGACAAACCATTCAAAAGGGTAAAAAGTAATTACACTGCTCTAGGGTTGCTATCTTCGGTGTTGTTTTCTTTTTTGCTGATCATCAATTCTTCCGTCGGCCCGTCGCTTTAGCCGGTGAGAATGGATTCTTTTATTTCGACATTTTGCTATATTTTGTGACAACTATATGTATATATCTCTCCGTTAATTTTGCAATCTTCCCGGCCGTGACAGGTCTCATCAACCCTAGAAACTTCGATGGAGAAGAGGAGAAGAACTGATCATGAAAGTTACTACTTCCCGAGCGACATGGTGGAGTGTATCCTGTCAGAATTGCCAGTGAAGTCTCTGCTTCGCTTCATGAGCGTCTCCAAATCATGGCTCCAATTGATCCGATACGACCCTTCTTTCGCGGCCTTGCACTCCCTGAGAGCCGCCTCCAGAGAATCCTACCTTGTCAAGCTTGGGACGCCATATGAAGACTGGTGCAAGTTTGTAGTACTTAATGCTCTCGTAACACGGGTGGGGGTGGAGTACGAGGAGCTATCGAACCCATTGGGCGAAAGAAGTAGGTTCACTATAATTGGTTCATACCCTGGATTAGTATGTGCGATAGGTGATGGTGGCAATGTCTATCTTTGGAACCCTTCAATTCGGAGAGTCAAGTCAGTGCTATTACCGTATGTTGATGGCTGGGATCAGCATCAGGATAAGGTTTCCCACGCTCTTGTGCTTGGATTCAGCCGTAAGAACAATGATTATAGGATTTTAAGGCTTGTTTATGACTGTAAAACATGGGGTATGGTTGGAGCCAGTAGTATAAAACAGGTTCAGGTTTATTCCCTGAGCACAGACTCGTGGAAGAGGATTGAAACAACTGTTCCCGGCACTCATCCTTTCCGCGAAATGTCTACAATTCTGAACGGAGCTTCACATTGGCTTGCAACGACTACCGCTAATATTCGAAAAACAATCATCCTGTCATTTGATTTCGATACTGAGGAATTTGGTTGCATAAGTTGTGCTCCCTGTACAAATTTTTATAATTGTACTCTTGGTATTTCTAAAACATATCTGGCTGTTCTGCTTTATATGGCGGATGAGAATGGGCTTATCCAGGAGTTGCCATCGGTGGGTTGGGTGAAGAGAATAGTACCTTACACAGAGAGCTTAGTTTTACTTTGACACCCTTGCAGAAAGCTAGCTAGGAATGGTGGATTGCTCAGGACAGTGGATGCTAGTTCAGTAGTTTTTCTGATTATTCTGGTTCTTTATTTTTTTTTTCTTAATTTACTGCCAGATTATCACAGGGACAAGTGAGCTCAAAGTGTTTATTGTTACTAATTATTACATTGCCAATTCATATAACATGAGACTTTATGTTTGTTATCACGAATTTTGCATATAAAACTATGGCAGTGAAATATAAGACATAATGCTATTGGGAAGTGTATTGCTGCTACTGTATTGGTCTAAAAGTAAGACATAATGCTATTGTGGCAGTTGCTCTATTTAATCTGTTCAATTATTTCATTGGACGTCCAACGCATCCAAGGATAATGAGAGATCCTAAAACTGGGAATTCCCGTGGGTTTGGATTCAGTAGTTATGATTCTTTAATTTTCAGGGATCTGAAGCAGCTCTCCATGCAATGAATTGTCGATATATTCACAATCTTCAGATGTATAACAGTATCATATACATGAAAGACTCCTCTACTGAAGGGAGTGCCCTGGTAAACCCAGCAGAGAGAGCTTTGGCTGCATCCAAGTACCCACAGGAGTGTTTGATACTAGAAACCTAGAGATGAGAATTTTCTAAAATGATTACTTAGATAATTTACTCATTGTTGTTTTTCTTGGTCTGGGGAGTTCTGAAAAATCTGCATCTGTTATGATCATGGTAGAGTTTCTATGTTACCATTTTTGCAGAGTCATCATACCCCCAAGAGCGCAAGAAATTTTATCTTTACGAATTTATGCATTTTAGGGTAATATGTTATTATGCAATGACTTTAGGAAAAATATGAAATAGCAGCAAGTGGAACATCGTGCTTTATCTTTCTGCCTGCATGTGGAATATCACATGATTATTCTCTTCTATATATGATAGAACATATCTCATTACATACTATTGCCATTACTCTTTGTCACTTTCATGGCTACAAAGAAATTGCTTTCTCCACTCTTGTTCTTAATATTCACCCTTCAGATTCTAAAGCTAATGTGTTATAGCTGCCTGCGATGTGGATGATGAATCCAGTCTTCGGGCATTCAAATCGGGTACCACCCAAATGACTCGTCCAGCATGCTTAGCACATGGAAGGGAGGTAAGGATTGTTTCTACTGGGCGGGTATAACTTGCAATCAAAAGTTGAAGAACTGGGTCACATCCATATTTCTTATAATTAAGTTCAAGATCGACAATGCGTTGTTATCGGGTACAATCTCATCATCTCTGTTAAAAGTTCAAAACCTTCACAGTATTTGTCTTTCAAACCTGAGAAGCGTCACAGGGAAGTTCCCAGATTTTCTTATCCGGATTGCCAAAGCTAAGTTATCTTGTTTACCCAATTTGGACATTTGAGCTTTTTGTAATGCAAAACAACAAGCTCTCGAGTTGACTTGGCTTGATCTCGTCCAGAATTGCCTCACTGGCACAATACCACCAGGACTGTCCAAGCTACTCGGCTTGGTTTGCTGTCTCTCAACCATAACCAACTCTCAGGTACTATACCTGATATTTTCACAACATATCCTCATGAACTTACAACTCTTGACCTTCCACATAACAAAATACATGGGGCCATACAACCTTCATTGTCCTCACTAGCACTAAAATCTGTCCCATCTTATTCTAGGCCACAATGGTTTAATTGTGAACTTTAAAATTTGATCAATGATTTATTCTATTATTTTTGAATTCTAAATATGTTTGTGTCTTTGATTGATGAGGTGATCTGATTATTGGCATGAATATGTTTGTGATTTGATGTGGTAGAATAAGGATATCTTATTTGGTTGATACTTTCTATTTATTTTTGCCCTTCATTATTTTTTTAATTTACATTTTAAATAGATATTAAGTTTAAGCCAATAAGATATGGATCCTCCAGAGATGTTAGCCCATTTAAACACATGGGCTGCAGCTAATTTTTAATCTTGAATTTAGTGGAAATTGGGGATTAAATATATATTTTGCCTATTTTCTGTTTTTATGGTAGTTTTAATAGAAAAAGAGGAATAATTTGATGTGTAATTGATAATGAAGAAAAGTAGTAGAGTGAGAGACATGATTAGGGTGTTTTCTAGGTCAAGGAATACTCTAGAAGGTGTGGAAACTAACTAGGAATCGAATTGTAGGAGAAAAAGTTAAAAAAAAGGAAAAGTTGTGCAGTCGGGTACGCACACCGCCAGGCCCTGGCAGTTGTCACGACATGACCACAGGGGCTACGGTGGTCAATGGTTCCAGAATCTTCTTTTTTCCTCTTTTTCTTATTCTTAGCCCATAACCGTCAGACTTAAGGGTTTAATCTCGACCCTTAGATTGTTAGGATGACTCCTTACCCCCTGAACACTAGACTTCCTATTACACACAATTGAGACATACATTAGAATTATTCTCTACACACCCATATGCCTAGAGTGCGAAACCCTTGTTCTTTGAGTAGAAACAATCCAGTAATAAGAGGAGAGCAAGAGGATTACAGGAAGGAGGCCAATCGGAGCAAATCGGTGGAGAAAATAGTGCAAACGCGAGAGGAGCTTTCTTCCCTGCGCAGTCGCGAGAAAAATCAAGATATCTTGAGCTACAGACATCTAATTGCTGCATTCTTGGTGTCTCTGAAAAGCTAAGAGAGAGGTCTACAACCTTTATGCTAACATCAGACGTTGATTCGTTCTCCTTTAGTACCAAGTTTTGAATAAATTCTAGTCAAGATTCTGTTGAGAAGCGGAAAGCTAACGGGAGCGAGAGGAGGGGTTCAAGAGGTAACCCTAACCCCTTTAATTCAATTTTTGCTGCTATGTTGTGGTGCTATAGATGATGATGATTTTATTGTTATGTGAAATCATATTAGAATTACGTGGCTTTGACCCCGGTCTCACGGGTGCATAGGTAGTCTTTGTCTGAAACGGGATGCAAGCCAAATTGTGTGTTTCTTTTCTTTTTATTTTATCGTGACGTTGCTTTTGTGCTGATATGTTGTATCATTGTTGTGTTGTTGTGTTGTATTGCGTTGTGATGCCATGCAAGAACTACGTGAGCTATGAATTCGGTCGCTGGAGTACGTAGGCGGATTCTAGTAGTGGAATCTCAAGCTCAATTATGTGTTTATTTTTTGTTTTGCTTTTTTTTCGTTTATGTTTTCTTTTGTGTGTTGTCTGTGCATAAGGCATACCTTGTTCTTCAATTGCACATGATTTCGCTCTAACATGGATGGGTGCCTAACACCTTCCCATCCGTGATGAACCCCCGAATCCTACATCTTTGGAACACTTTGACCAGTTGTTGTGGGTAATGGATGTCAAGGTTTTTCCCTGAGTTTTGTCCTTAATAAAATTTGGGTGGCGACTCTTTCAATGTAGTGAGGGATCAAATTAATTTTTGGTCGGGTCCTTATAGTTGGCGACTCCACTAGGGACTTAGATGGTTCAGGAAATTGTGTGCAAAACATTGGTTACTGTATGCCCCTTTGTTTGTCATATGCGTGCCTTACATTCATGAATTATGTGTGAAGCTTCTACCTTAAGAGGGTACGAGGATCCTAGTCCGTTACATGCCGTCATACGGGGTTATCGGCTAAAGTGAACCTATTTCTCGCTGTTTAGTAATTATAGGGGTCAATAGGCTTGCGACCTCATGCAGCGCACTACGTCACATGCGAGTAGGCCAAACTATTCCTTAGTGACGGTCCTTGAGCATCTCAGGGATAACCTCAATACGTGGTACATGTATGCATGTGTTGTTGAGATTTCTAGTACGTGCAAACAATGCGCCTTTTAATTTGATAGAAAAAAAAACCAAAAGCAAAAGAGAAAAAAACATAAAACACCCTGTGCGAGTACCAAGAGAAAAGAACCTACCGAAACCCCGGGATATACACGCTCTTTTAGATACTAGGGCAACATGGCTGAGATGAGTGTTGAAGAAATGACCAAGATTCAGGAAGTTCACACCATGCTTAAGGATCTGGCTACAGTAGAGTTGTTAGAATTGATAAGGAAGAAGAAGATGTCTGCCATTGGAAGTGAGGAAGCAGAAGCCTCCAAGGCTGGGGCTGAGAAGAATAAACCGGTGCATGTGGACATTGACTCAATAACACAAGAAGCCAAGCATGATAAGGAGAGGCTCCGATTACTAGAATAAGTGGTGAAGAACATCAAATTGAAAGAAGATGGCTGGAATCTGAGCCGTTTGTCGTTGTTCTCTGGTGCTTGCTGCCTGAAAAGTTCAAAATGCCTGACATAGAGAAGTTCAGCGAAATCGGGTGACCAAGGACCTGTTTGAAGATAAATGTGAGAAAGCTGCAACCGATGAGAGTGAGCAACGAGATAATGGCACACCTGTTCCAAAGGACCTTGTCCGGTGTTGCTTTGAAATGGTTCATGAGTTTGGATGAATCGAGGATGAGTAAGCGAGAAGATATTTGTGCTGAATTCGTAAAACAGTACAGCTATAACACTGAGGTCGATGTAACCAAGAGGGACCTTAAAACGACCAAGAAAGAATCACACGAGACATTCTCGGCCTTCATCACGAGGTGGTGCAGTAAGGCATCCCAAATGGTGAACCAACCACCGTAAGAGGAGCAGGTGCAGATGCTGATCAGAAACCTCCAGCCACTGTATTATGAACGCATGATCGATAATTATTGTGCCAATTTTACGGCTCTTATAGGGGCATGGACCCAGCTGAAAGATAGGATCTCTTCGGGAAAGATCAAATTGGCAATAAACAACTCTGCAGCTAGACGCAATTAGGGTACGGCATAAGGGAAGAAGCTCGTCGAAGTAAATTATGTAGCCACACAGGCAGCCATACGTATTGAGTCAACATCTAGGAAGTTTAACCTTCTCCCTATTACTCTAAGAAAAATACTTAAGAAGTGTATGGAGAAGAATTTATTGCAACACTTGCACCGAGACCCGATTTACCTAACAACGGGGACCCGAACTTATACTGTGAATTCTATCAAATGGCCGGGCACACCACTGATGCCTGCTTACGTTCACCATGTGATCCAGGATTTAATCGAACGGAATGTGATAGTCTTACCTCAAAAGCCTAATACTAAGACAAACCCGTTGCCTTTGCACGGAGAAATTGATGTCATATCAACCGGACAGGGGGAAGACTATTTTGTTCTTAATTTGAGTGAGTATATGGATTCAGATGAGGAAGTGGATGTCATCACAAGATCCGAGCGAGTGGCTAAACGGACTCCCCTCCGGCTTAATGAGCCCGAGGAAGCAACTATGTCGACGAAACTCGAAGAGGATGCAGTAATCAAGCAGTTGAAAAAAAACTCAAGCTAATGTCTCAATTTGGGGATTGTTGATGTCCTCTCTCCCGCACGGGGAGAAGGTCCTACAAGTTCTAGACAAGGCCCATGTCCTTATTGACACTGCACCCGAGGAATTAGCCAATATGATAGCCTCCTTAGGCACGGATAACCTGGTTTCCTTCTCTGACAAAGATCTGTGCTTGAGTAAAGGGGCACATGTTGAGGCTTTGTGCATCACTGTTCATGCACAACGTAACCATATTCCACATCGACAATGGGTCCACCTTGAACATTTGTCCTCTGAAAGTTTCAAGTTTGCTAGGATATGGCGCTGAAGATTTCTTACCTTCTTGAATGATGGTTAGGGCATATGACAATGCGAGGAGAGAAGTGTTGGGAACTGTGAAACTTGAAGTGACTGTAGGATCTGCTCCTTTCATGATAAAATTCCAAGTACTTTATATAGCGTCTAGCTTCAATCTGCTTCTAGGGAGACCCTGGATACACCAAGCTCTGGCTGTGGCTTCTACTTTACAATAAATACTCTGGTTCCCATATGAGGGTGGCATAGTTACGGTGAAGGGTGATGAAGCTGGAGGAAGCATTAAGCCATCGTTCGGGATTGAACGAAAAGGGGAGGTGTCTTTATCTGGCTTTGTCTTCGAATCCGTGAGCACCTTAACTTTTGCACCAAAGAAGAGTGTCATCCCTCCGCCATTCTATGCCCCTTCGGCAACACGGCTGTGAGGGTATCATGAGAAAAATAAATTATTTTCCAGCCATGAGATTGGGGAAAAGACAACAAGGGGTGGTAGATATTCCTTGTTTTCCAAAAGTAGTATCGCCGTTCGGACTTGGTTATAAGACAACATTGAAAGAATTAGAGATGCAAAGAGAAAAGACCCAAGTAAGGGCATTGGCTCGAAATAATCGACAAAAGTCGGCGATCACTATGGCGCCATATTTTAAGACTTTGAATGGATATTTCGTGGAAGAAGGAGAAGAATTTCACTTTTGTGGATTCCTTGAACCATGGGTAAGTCCCATTACTAAGGTTCGTTTGGCTGGGATTTGAGGTGTTTCTCGATTGCTGCTTGGAATTGGGTGAGGAAGAAGAGGAGCGTTCGAAGGAAGAAGATGAAGATTTTGGCTGCAAGCGCCTTTTTGAAGATGAGGATTAAGAGATAATGAAGTAGGAAAGTCGATTCTAAATAAGGACGCTATGAGTTCAAATTTGAGTCAAGTTTGTAGCTGGTTGGCTTTTAAGATTTAATAAGAGGCATGAGTGATATGTGTGAATATAATGATATAGAAAACTCTCTAAAGTCTACGGAAAATTAATCTAAAAGCTAGTATGAGTAAAATAATTACAAAAAGAAGTACGTAGGCTTGAAAAAAAAAAAGAGAAAAAAAAAGAAAAAGAAGAAATCGAAAAAATCGGAGAAAAGGAAAAAAAATGGCACGCATGAATACGTAGGAAGCCCAACTTGGGTCCGGTCTTTTCTTTTATTAATAGAAGCTTAAAGATTAACATGGATAAAGGGGAGTTTGTTAACTCATTTATTTGCACATATTGTGGTTGTGGAAAATAGCTATCTAAATAGATGTTGGGCTCTTTTTGTGTCTCTTGCGCCTAGCATTCCCAGTAGACTCAGATGGATCAGGGGAAGAACCTTCCGGTAGATTTCCCTTAGGAGTATAAGAGAGGTCTCGGACTCGAAAGTATCCTTCTTCAACTACGCTTGATAGGAAGGGGCAATGTTATTTTGAAGTGTTGACTAACGTAGTCATTCCGGGGTAGATACCAACGTCCTTTAATGAACTTCATTGCACGAGGATCCATAGCACCAAGGATTGGTGGTTTGATTGATGGGGGGATGGTTTGTGAATGGCCGAATTGGCTCAAGATTCGGGAAGGACGCGGTAGTAGGTGAATCTCTCGGTACCCAGAAGGAGCACAGAATCCCGAGTGACGGTGCGAAGGAATACCTCTTGCATACCGAGCCAATCGCAAAACAAAACCACTTGATCACTATCGAAACTCAGGAGATGTGAGACCCGTTCTCAAACGAAAGAAAAGGAGATGGTAATCCCGCGATTCTTGAAGTTTCTTGAAGAATAAGGCTTGTCCCCCGGTGTCTGATCAGCCGAAGTTGTTCTTGTAGCCACATCTGTGTGGAAAACAAGTTAGAACGAGGAGTTGAAGACATGAGACAGAGTTGATTGAGAGAAGAAGCAATGAACTACCTGAGGAAGCAAAGGAGAACCGGTCAAAAAGCACTCGGGGTCATTCGAGAGATTGTCCAGGCAATTGAGAGTTTTGCCAAAAATCACAGGAATAAGACTATCCCCATTGAATAATTGGGTCACCAGAGCACCTATACTCGGAGAACATGAACCGTGGGATCCCACTAGCAAGAATTCATTCACCATCACAAGAGCAAGTGCAGGATTGCGCTTCTTCTTTCTCCATTCAAGATCGGATTCTTGGGGATGTTTGTGGAAGGGGTCACTGGAGAAGTATAGGTCTATTAGCTTAGCTAAATCTAGAAAACTGTCGGGGTTCGTAAGGAAATCAGTTTGCCTATCGGCTAGCGAAAGGAATTGGTTAACTTCCTTTTTGACATTATTAGCGGAAGAAACCATGGCAAGGTGGCCAATATTCTTAGCGCATTGGAAAGTATTGAACTCATCAACGGAAGGAAATAATTCTAGACGGCCCGAGTCAAAATAGAAAACACGATGATCTTGATCCCAGAATAGAGCGGTAACACAGATTAGATTTGGATCCAACCTCATAAGGCGCAAAGAGAATAGATCATACAACCCGAATGGTTAAAATCAAGACAAAAGTCTTAGGGATACTTGCCATCCATTGGAGCACTTTTTCATGGAAAATCTCACTCATCTTTGTCCTAGATGTGTTTTGGTATATTTGTGAGGGTTTCTGGGTGCTCAAGATTCAATTCATAAGGGTTTAAGGTCGGCCAAAAACTCAAAACCGCCTTTTGAAAAGTCCAAATCCGAGGGGAAATCGATATGGGAATCATGACCACCGGGCCTGGCGGTCATGTCGACAAGACCCCCGAGCTCGGCGGACAAAGAGGGATGACCGCCGACATTCAAAAAGAAAAAAATCCACAAAAAAAACAACAAAAGAGAGAGGAAAAAAAGTGAGGAAGGAGAGAGAGAGAGAGAGGAAAGAGTAAACCCTATTCTAAATAAAATCAAACAAATAATTTGTGTTGAACTAAAAGGCACTTGTTGAATCAAACCTGAGATTACAATGAACGCGTGTGTGCACGGGGCCATTGGGCCTGAAAACTTTCGACAAAAGCATTTTGAATGAGATTTTTCCCAGAGCATGCTACCCCTATAAATTGAGTTTCTGGGGCACGCTATCCCTTCATGAGATTTGGTTTTCCAAAAAGGCAAGGTGGGCCCACACCAGATGTGATTTCTAGGGGCACGGTACTCCTTTTGTATGATTTGATGTCTCGGGGCATGTTACCCCATTTGTGTGATTTTTTTGGGGCATGCTACCCTACTATGTATTACTCGATTTCTCAGGGCATGATACCCCATGATTTGAGATAACCTTTTCTTAGGGGCATGCCACCCCATGTTTTGAATTGAAGCTTTTTGGTCATGCTACCCCCATCAACCGATATTCTCAATACCCAGCCGCTGAGTTGGTGAATGATGCGAAGACGTGGCAAACCTTGGGTTGGAACACCCTATGATTTGTAGAATCCTTTTTCCTCCAGTAACATTGAGATAGACTTCGGGATGAGATCCCCTCGCGGTATCCAGTTGAGTTGATAACCAGTTGATGTATAGGTTAATGGTTAGGGTCGATACACCCTTTTCTAACACCAAGATCACCAGATGTTGAGTTGAATTAGGTTACGGGTTAGGGTATAGAACACTCTTTCCTACATCAAGATGACCAGAATAGGTTACAAGTTAGGTTACGCTCCAGAACATACTTTCCTACACCGAGATATTGAGATAAGTTACGGGTTAAGATGCTAAGCATCTTTTCCTGCATTGAGCTGTCCAGAATAGGTTATGGGACAGGCGTGTCCTTTCCTTCACCGAGTTGTAGAGTATGGGTTTGGGTTGTAGACACGCCTGTCCTGTAACCTATTCTGGAAAAGCCAAGAGTCTACAACTCGGGACAAAACTCCGCATACTGATGAGAAACTGTCACGCCCCCGCCTAAGCATGACCGGCCAGGCACCATGTGCACCCACATCGTGCCACAAGGCACCCCAAGGCCTATACTCGAACACATCGAAGCTAGTCGCCTTTGCCTAGCGGGTTACTAACCAAAACTCAAGCGCAGCATAAATGGAAGCAAAACAACATACACAAAGGAAACAGAAGATATTAATTATATAAACTCATTTACTAAGCCATAATCACTAATGTTATAAAATTCTTGGTACAAGGGGCACTACCACTTATAAACCGAGTTATAACTTCTTTAGCAAATTATTACAATTTAACAACCAATTAAATGACCATCCCAGCTATATACCCATCGACCTACTGCCCGTACATTCTTTCTTGCACCTGCAAGACAAGGGGAGGAGGATAGGGGGGTGAGTATAAAACTCGGTAAGCAAATGTGCACACAAACAATAACCACTCAAAGCATGCAATGCATAGCAAACATGCCTCCAATCAGCAAGGTATCCGGTCCTCCGTGATCAGGCCCGCGGGTAAGCCAAGTGATGTACTCCGGGCCTACTTGCATAACCCGGCAGCCCTGCACACATGCACAACCGAATCCTACAGCCCCACGTACGAGGCATAACCGAATAGCCAACAATGTGCATATGGCTTGCTACCGAGGCACACACAACGCCCTTTTGTAGCACCACCCTTTGGCCAAGCGGATCACACACCGCAATGACCACCTGTCAACAATACCAAGCGGGCAATATCCTCCGCAAGGTTCCATAACCTGCACAAGGCTCCTAGTGCCAATATCTTGTGGCGCACAACACAAGTGCCCACCATCTCATGGAACGTACATGCCTCGCTTGCACTACCCTCATGATCCATTGGCCAACGATCCAATGCAAATGTATGCAAATGCAATGCACAACCCCTTGGGCACAACCAGCAAGCCAACCGTAGGTTAATAATCAATAACACAAGCACCATCAGTGCCAATACTAAGCCAACCAAGCAATTGGGCCATCTGCCCAGAAGCACACAATGGCAATAGTCACAAGTACGCATCACCTACTTACCTAGTACTTTGCCACCAAATGCTAAGCATTCCTGCCCTATGGAGCCCTTGGGCATCCTAGGAACATAGGTCCTTGTTAAACACATATAAATACACATTATAACACAATCATAGCAGCCATAGCATAGAAATCACAATCCAAAGCCACAGCACTTATCTTTCACAATTCGGGCAGAAGCTGCCCTGCACCAGCAGGAACTTCAACCCGCAATCTAGAGCTCTTAACGGCTGAACCAGGTTCTGGACTCAACATAAGAGTTGTGGCCCTATGTCTCCGCTTTCTATAACACCAAAGAAGAACCTAATTTGAGCTCTGTAGCCTCAGATATGCCTTTAATACCAACACTGGGTCAAGCAGCATGACTGCTACTGGACAGTCGCAGCACAGTCACTTTGGAGAGTCCATAACTCTCTCATTTCTACTCTAAAACCTACATAACCGGTTCCATATGAAAGCTACAGATTTTAGCTAATCATAGGCTTTGGTTTCACTCAATTTCAACCGGTATTTTGGCCGGAATCCTCATTTTAGTGTCCAGGGGTCAGTCTGCCCGAGAGCAGAACCCCTTAGCTCACTTCCCTTCTCTTTCTCTCTTTCTCTCTCTCTTTCCCCTCTCAAGCTGAGCACGAATCTGATTCTGGAGATATGGGTGAGAGGTGCCTGCTTCACCTCCTTAATGTATGGGCAAGTAGGTGAGTGAGCACCCACTTGCCACCTCTTGCCCAAAGCTTGCCACTTGCACAAGCACGTGCCACCTCGTGCTTGTTTTCCATCCATTTGGCTCGTGGCACCTAGTTGCTAGCTTGCACACCTAAAACCACCAACAGCCTATTCCCATGCTATTTGGCTCACTCTGATTGGTCGATTTGGCTAATCATGAGTTTACACATCATCGGGTCCAATTGTGCACCGATGGGCACCCCGGTGTCCCCGTTGTGCACCATTTCGTGCTAACTCGAGCTAACGGGTATCTCCCTTGGGAAATTGTGCCTCCAATGTACTAATTATACCTAATTAATACATTACCAACATAATCCGACCTTTATCAACCGATTATATAGGTCAAGTACTCAGTAACCCTAAACAGGCCAACCGTGCCATCGGGTCACCGCGAACCCATTTGTGCACACTAGGCCAAGCCTAAGTGCACCGTTGCCCACATTCTGACACCAGCACATATTACCGAGCCTAGACCTATACCATTATANCCAATTGTGCACCGATGGGCACCCCGGTGTCCCCGTTGTGCACCATTTCGTGCTAACTCGAGCTAACGGGTATCTCCCTTGGGCAATTGTGCCTCCAATGTACTAATTATACCTAATTAATACATTACCAACATAATCCGACCTTTATCAACCGATTATATAGGTCAAGTACTCAGTAACCCTAAACAGGCCAACCGTGCCATCGGGTCACCGCGAACCCATTTGTGCACACTAGGCCAAGCCTAAGTGCACCGTTGCCCACATTCTGACACCAGCACATATTACCGAGCCTAGACCTATACCATTATAACTTACACGAGCATCCTCAAAGAATGAGTAACACCCGACTCTATTCACATAAGTATCCCTATAGGCACCTGGGTGTACCTGGGTATCACATCATCCTCTCCTTCAAGAATTTCGTCCGCAAAATTCAAATGTTACTCTATCCTTACAGATAACATCAACCCGTTGATGTAACTCTCAATCATCTTCCCGAATATGCTCATATGCTATCCCATTATTCCTCATCACTTCCAATATATCTCAACTTGCTACTCAGCTTTTAACTCATTCCAATGTATCTCCAATCCACTTACCTCGAAATTCATTCTCGAGTTCAATCCCAACTCCTTATTGTCTCCCAAGCATGATACTTATAATGTACGATCCAAATGTACAATCCTCATATATCCTTATGATCATATCTCACATTAACCCGTTTCACAAACCTTGACGATTCAATAAGAATCTTATAGATTCTAGTTCTATCAACAATCTAGCACTCCTTATCGCGGTACAAATGGTTAGGCTAAATAGTACTTGCATATTTCTTTCATAACATTATAAATTGTGGCCACAAAGTAAAATCAAGTAAAATTGTGCAATGTACTGTTAGCCTTCCAAATGTAACCATATGAGTTCCCACTATAACTCTTTAACATGATACATAGCTCTCTAAGCTATCTTAACCCATATGTTCATTTTCTCATTACTAATACCTTCTTTCTCTTATTCACCCCATAATGGTGCACTACTTGCACTCAACCAGCCAATTGGCCGTCAAGGCCAATTATCTCATCTGGCCACAAAATATGCTACCCGCACATCGCTATACCAATTGACCAGCAAGTCCAACAGTCCCAACCGAACCTCAAAATGCTCTACCCGTATACTAGTACGCATAACCGAGCTCTAATCGGCCAACCAAGCCTATTGCCCTAACTGGGCCAAAATTCCCCTGATACTTGGCAACTCTTGATTGGTTGCGACCATATGAACACCAATTGCACCAATTGGGCACCAACAATGTTGCAGCGTGCCAACTGCCCATCAACAGCACTGCAGCATGCCAATAGCATCCCAAATAAGCAAATCACGCTTCCGCAGTGCCACTCCGCTTATACCTCACAAAAAGACGAAGTACTTTACACACATATCAAAGTAACCCAAACCAACTCAAATACCCTCACCTGTGGTATTTGTCCAGACCATTCAAAAACCTTCCCTTCTTATGTTACTACTTGTAACACTTAAAATTCCAACACAAACATCATGCATCCTTTATTGCAAGTTGTAAACCAAAACTCTACAATCACAACCATTTCCCTCATACCTTGCTCATCCTTAGGTTCTGCAACATTATCCACTATGCTTTAAACATTTCCAAATTCACAACACCGTTGCTCACTTCCTTTAGTACCACATTCTCAACCATTTCATGCCCAAACAACATGTCCATGAATTTTTCGATCTGCATATCAAGCAAACACAAAAATAGAACAACATATAAAACACAAACAAAATATATAAGACATAAGTCTCTCACCAAACCCCCAACCTCTAACTCGATGGGTACTAGCCAAGACTCAACAGCCTATGCCCCTTAGCAAAATTTTATAACTATGCTCCGCTACCATATTTGTCACGCCCCCGCCTAAGCATGACCGGCCAGGCACCATGTGCACCCACATCGTGCCACAAGGCACCCCAAGGCCTATACTCGAACACATCGAAGCTAGTCGCCTTTGCCTAGCGGGTTACTAACCAAAACTCAAGCGCAGCATAAACGGAAGCAAAACAACATACACAAAGGCAACAGAAGATATTAATTATATAAACTCATTTACTAAGCCATAATCACTAATGTTATAAAATTCTTGCTACAAGGGGCACTACCACTTATAAACCGAGTTATAACTTCTTTAGCAAATTATTACAATTTAACAACCAATTAAATGACCATCCCGGCTATATACCCATCGACCTACTGCCCGTACACTCTTTCTCGCACCTGCAAGACAAGGGGAGGAGGATAGGGGGGTGAGTATAAAACTCAGTAAGCAAATGTGCACACAAGCAATAACCACTCAAAGCATGCAATGCATAGCAAACATGCATCCAATCAGCAAGGTATCCGGTCCTCCGTGATCAGGCCCACGGGTAAGCCAAGTGATGTACTCCGGGCCTACTTGCATAACCCGGCAGCCCTGCACACATGCACAACCGAATCCCACAGCCCCACGTACGAGGCATAACCGAATAGCCAACAATGTGCATATGGCTTGCTACCGAGGCACACACAGCGCCCTTCGTAGCACCACCCTTTGGCCAAGCGGATCACACACCGCAATGACCACCTGTCAACAATACCAAGCGGGCAATATCCTCCGCAAGGTTCCATAACCTGTACAAGGCACCCAGTGCCAATATCTTGTGGCGCACAACACAAGTGCCCACCATCTCATGGTACGTACAAGCCTCGCTTGCACTACCCTCATGATCCATTGGCCAACGATCTCCATGAATGCAATGATGCAAATGCAAATGATGCACAGCCCCTTTGGCACAACCAGCAGACCAACCATTAGTCAATAATCAATAACACATGCACCATAAGTGCCAATACCATTCCAACCAAGCAATTGGGCTATCTGCCCAGCAAGCACACGATGGCAATTGTCACAAGTACGCATCACCTACTTACCTAGCACTTTGCCACCAAATGCTAAGCATTCCTGCCCTATGGAGCCCTTGGGCATCCTAGGAACATAGGTCCCTGTTAAACACATATAAATACACATTATAACACAATCATAGCAGCCATAGCATAGAAATCACAATCCAAAGCCACAACACTTATCTTTCACAATTCGGGCAGAAGCTGTCCTGCACCAACAGGAATTTCACCACGAAATACGAGGCCTCTATATGCTGAACCAGCTTCGGGGTTCAACATAAGAGTTGTAGCCCTGCCTCTTATCTTTTTTGAGCCACCAATAACACCCCAATCCGAGGTAGGTGGCTCCAGATATGCCTTCCAAACCAAGACTGGGTCAAGCAGCAGCACTACTGCTGGACAGCTGCAGACCAGTCCCCTTCCAGAGAGCATAACTCGCCCAGTTCTACTCACAATCCCACAAACTTAGTGCCATATGAAAACTATAGATGTTAGCTAATCATATACTTTGGTTTCACTCAATTCCAACCTGTGGTTTGGCCGGAATCCTCATTTTAGTGGCTAGGGGTCAGTCTGCCCGAGAGCAGAACCCCTTAGCTCACTTCCCTTCTCTTTCTCTCTTTCTCTCTCTCTTTCCCCTATCAAGCTGAGCACGAATCTGATTCTGAAGATATGGGTGAGAGGTGCCTGCTTCACCTCCTTAATGCATGGGCAAGTAGGTGAGTGAGCACCCACTTGCCACCTCTTGCCCAAAGCTTGGCACTTGCACAAGCACGTGCCACCTCGTGCTTGTTTTCCATCCATTTGGCTCGTGGCACCTAGCTGCTAGCTTGCACACCTAAAACCACCAAAAGCCTATTCCCATGCTATTTGGCTCACTCTGATTGGTCGATTTGTCCAATCAGGAGTTTACACATCATCAGGTCCAATTGTGCACCGATGGGCACCCCGGTGTCCCCGTTGTGCACCATTTCGTGCTAACTCGAGCTAACGGGTATCTCCCTTGGGCAATTGTGCCTCCAATGTACTAATTATACCTAATTAATACATTACCAACATAATCCGACCTTTATCAACCGATTATATAGGTCAAGTACTCAGTAACCCTAAACAGGCCAACCGTGCCATCGGGTCACCGCGAACCCATTTGTGCACACTAGGCCAAGCCTAAGTGCACCGTTGCCCACATTCTGACACCAGCACATATTACCGAGCCTAGACCTATACCATTATAACTTACACGAGCATCCTCAAAGAATGAGTAACACCCGACTCTATTCACATAAGTATCCCTATAGGCACCTGGGTGTACCTGGGGTATCACAGAAACCAAAGAAAAAAAAAGGAAAAGCCAAGACAATACCAAACAAGCCCTTAGTTTCTCTTTATTTCCCACGTCCTCTAATTTTTTTTTTTAATATTTTTGGAGGTCTTTAAGATTGTCGAGTCATTTTTTGTATTTGGCTTTTGAATATAACTCCATCATTAAACAAGTAAACAAGAACAAAAATTATAAAACAAAATTTTTATATGGTGATACTTTAATTTAGTTCTGACATCTATTATTATCTTCATTACTTTGGTTGCTTCTATGAAGAGGGAATAATAACGTAAATCTAATCTATATACTATATAAAAGCATCAATTCTAGAAAAGCCGACAAATTGACTCAACTACCCTTCATTAATTAATATTGACCAGATTACCCTTCATTAATTGATTATTATTATTATTGTTGATTTCAATTCAAAAAAAAAAAACTACCGATATGTAAAACAGTAAGGCAACTGTATTTTTTTTTTTTTTGGTAAGAAAGTGCATATATTAACTTAAGAAGTTTCGGAGTACTGTGGCGCCATTGGCGTCAGCTACAAGGAGATGCATACAGTAATCAGGGGGGGTATCATAAGTGACACAACCCTCGTCTAACAAAAGAGCCTTCTTGGCTAAACAGTCCGCTACAAAATTTGACTCACGGAAGAAATGCTTAAAGATTACACGCCATGGTTGGTCAAGCATGTGTCTGATGCAGTCCATCAACGGTATAGAAGAGAATCGATGATCACTACGGCCAAGGATAAGGTCAACAACAGCGAAGCTGTCCACTTCAACTTCGAGTGATGACACTCCCATACTGATGGCAATCGTCAGAATGTCAAACACTGCCCAAAGTTCGGCCATGAACGGCCCACAGTGAGGGATCCTGTGCGTAAATCCCTGCAGCCAATGCCCTGATGAATCGCTAATTACTCCACCCACCCCGGACCGGCTTGAAGACATTTAGCAGGAGCCATCTGTATTTGCTTTAAGAATTCCAGGTTGTGGGGCTATCCATCCAACCCTCCTTGATGTTGGAAGATTTCCAACACCATGCTTTGCGTATTGAGCAGTCTCACACCAAACAGAAAAAGCATAGTGGATAATAGAGTCGCTGAGGCGTAACGGGTCTCCGTCTGCGCCGGTTGGCTCAAACACTTGTGCATTCTTGTTCTTCCATATAAGCCAAGTGGCTATGCCAAAGATGATGGGCATGGGCATAGCAGGTTTTGGCCATAGTCTGCAGTCAGCGAGCATTGCAACCACAACTCCACTTTCTTCTCTGCAAAAAACACATGCCGGGAGTTAGGCCGTAAGAGTTGGTGCCATACAGATTGTACATACCTGCAGTCATGCACAGTATGGAGTGCGGATTTCGGTTCTTGGTGGCATCATGGACATACATCCACCATCGTCATGTGTCATCGTGTGTGTTCAGCATTAGTTAGTATAGCATTATACACAAGCTACCAGAGGAATGTGCGTGCACGAGGGAGGCCATTCCATCTCCAAATTGTACGCCACGGCTCCTTTTGTGTACTGTCATGGCCTTGTGATATTAACTTTTATGTAGATTTCACTGAACATTCCCCAGATCCAGTCCCTTCCCAGACCGCAATATCTGCTTCGCCAGTATTTGTAGGGGTCGGTGATAGGGCGAGCAGCCCAATAATACTTGGGGGTAGGAACTGCCGTAAAGTAGCCATATCCCATGAGCCATCAGTGCAAACATAAGAGCGAACATCTCTGTATTTGTATTCATCCGGAATTGGTTGGGTGGCATGTGAGAGGAGGTTCTTCTCATTGCCTAACCAATTGTCCATCCAGAAGCTTGCGTTGCATCCGTTCCCAATGATCCAAGTAGTGCCTTCTTGGAGAATTGGCCATGCTTTACAGAGACCCCTCCAAACATGTGAGCAACGAGGACCTGAAACCATTTTAGGCAAAAAAATAGTATCAGTCCCATATTTGACTTTCAATAATCTTACCCACAAAGAATCGGGCTGGGTTAGAAATTTCCAGGCTAGTTTAACAAGAAAAGCCTCATTAGCCTGTCTCATCAAGGGAAGCCCAAGCCCTCCTACATCTTTAGGTCGGCATACTTTGTCCCAGCTTACTAAAGAGGGTTTACGGTCCTCTTTAGTGGATCCCCAAAAAAACTGGTGAGCTTGTTTGTCAACTTCATCACACACAAAGAGGGGTATTGATAACATCTGCATAGAGTACGAGGGTATGGCTTGTAACATAGATTGCGTTAGGGTTAACCTCCCTGCAAAGGAAAGAGTGGATGTTTTCCACCCCTTTAGCCGGGACCCCACCTGCTCCTTAATAAATTCAAAATTTTTTGCAGTGGTGCGCCCATGAATCAACCGGATACCCAAATACTTCCCTAGCTGGTATGTGCGGGGGATGCCACACTTTGCACTTATGGTCTGGCCTAAGCTATCCGGCACATTCTTGGAGAAGAACATCCAGGATTTAGGCTTGCTAATACGTTGTCCCAAGCTGATGCAAAATTTTTCAATGCAGCGTGAGATGACATCAGCTTGTTCCATACTAGCTTCCGCGAACAGAACCAAGTCATCTGCAAAGAACATATGAGAGATTAGCGGTTCTGAATCTTTAAAGGAAAATGGTCTCCATCTATTATTCTGGACTTCAAGGCTAATAGCTTGTGATAGGGGGTCTCCCTGTCTTAAGCCGCATGACGGGTGGAAGGTGTCAGTCTTCTCCCCATTCCAGAGAACCTGCATCGAACTAAACGATAGGAAAAAGAGAATTAGGTTAATAAGCTCCAAAGGGAGTCCAATATCCCTTAAAGTGTCATAAACGAAATCCCAGCGAATTTTGTCATATGCTTTTTCCAAGTCAAGTTTAATGGCCATAAATTTTTTTCCCCCCTTTGATATGCATCGAGTGAATTATCTCCTGCACAATAATCACGTTGTCAGTAATGTGCCTACCAGGAACAAAGGAAGACTGAAAGGGTAACACAAGAGTAGGCATTAGTGGCTTTAGCCTATTGACAAGAACTTTAGAAAGAAGCTTATAAGTAACATTACATAGGAATATAGGTCTAAAATGGGAAAATAACTCAGGAGAAGCAAGTTTAGGGATATATAGCTCTTGATAAATCAATCAAACGTCAATATATTCTTATAAATCAATCAAACGTCAATATATTCTTATATTCTTAAGGCAATTTTATTTTGCTGCAACATATATAGCTCTTGATAAATCAATCAAACGTCAATATATTCTTATCCTACACATTGCCTTTTTAATTATATGACATACATTTCTTAGAGAACTTCTGAAACACCCCGACCCAAATTTACCCACTATACAGTAATTACCAAACAACAGTGCCGATACATGGCCCAAATAGTGTATTCAACAGAAAATCCGGCCCAACAGCCCCATAACAATATCATAACACCCGACTTCGGGAATCTCAATAACAACAGCACAACGGAAGCATTTATAAACTCAGTGTCAACATATGCAAAGCCCGGTGCAACTAATGGATCCGAGTGCTGCTCGAGGGTACACTGCAGCTTGCCTCGTACATTTCTGTACCATAAACAACTCATCCTAAGGGATAAAACCCCGCAGGCGAGGGGTGAGTCCGAAGTGCTCACCAACTAAGGATAAACAGAGATATGCAGGCAACCATAATACTGTAAGGAAATCACAGGCAAAAGAAAGGCACATCTCAAACAACACTGAGCCAAGGCTAAAAGAATATCTTTTATTATTACCAATTTTATCTTCCGGGCCCCGTCACTGGACAAGCTAGGGTCGTACCAAGTTATCAATTAATTCCGGACGTCAGGTCAAAGAACACAACCAAACCGGGACCACGTCCCAAATATCAAACCGGGTATAACAACCCGACCAAGCTGAGATAAACATTCCCAAACCAAGTAACCGACCATAGCATCCCAAAATTAATTTCCAAACTATCGAGTCGTACCACTACTTTCCACGAGACAACTAAATCATCATCTCAAGTTCAAATTCGAATTTTCATTTCCAATATCCATTATTTTTTTCTCAATTATCCACAGTCAACAGTCCAACATCAATCTCAAAACAATATCCAAAGATTCAACAACACAGTCCAACAACAATAATAATAACCATAGCAGTCAAATAGCGAACAATAACCATCTCATCAATTCAATCAAACAGCAAAGCACACAAAGTATTACAGGCACATATCAAGGGTTTTCCATTCTCACCTGATGTGTCTCTGAAACAGATATCTGGTCAACCTCGAGACCCTATACGTATATATATGAACACAATAATCACTTATAATGCACAACAAAATGATTATGCATGATATCGGTTTAACTCTTATTAGACGGCTTATCTGTTCTTTTTACTATCTCCATATCATCTTATTACCAAGCAGTTCATCCAACTTGGTGGTATTTAATCGATTAAATATTTCAAGCGGATATATCAAACATATTTGTTTCAAATCAAAACCGAAACCGAGCGTCCAAGCCGATATCCCAGCCCTTAGGTCGATTAAGATAAGGAATCATACTTATACAAATATGTTGCTTAAATCATATAGAGGAGATCATGTTTTGTAAGTAGAACAATTTACGGCTCGTAAAATACTTCGTAATCTATTTAATAATATGAAGTAAATAATATTTATAAATAATATACCCGATAGTAATACCATTAAATAGAAAATACTGTCATTGGCAAGAAATCATTATAGTCGGGATATGGTATAAGTACACATTTGCAGATATACATATATATCCAATAATTTTAAATAGAGTGTAAGCGGTAACAGAATTAGCGGTCGAAATATTATAAGCTGTAACAGCCCAGGTAAAAATTTCATTTTTACCGGGACTGTTTAAGTTAATGTACAGTAATTTACCATTGATTTTTAATCTTGGGTAATTAAATTATGGTAAATTGAGTGTTGGATTCCGAAATCGAGCATGGCCCCACGTTCGGGAATTTTCTGCGGATTTTACGGACCAAAGTTGGGATTTTTCCGGGTCCGGGAATCTTCGGAAAA
>JAKUCV010003203.1:7300-100407 GCA_028386065.3 Turnera subulata | reverse complement strand
AAGCTTAACGGTAGATAGTGAACTCTTCAAGTGTATCTTGAAGGACTGGATTAGCCACAAATTAGTTGTGTGTGAACCAGTATAAAAATCTCTTGTGTCCTTCTATTTTTCAATTCCGCACTTCGTTTCCTGCAAAGTTTTTAATTTTCGGTCATAAGCTATTCACCCCCCCTCTAGCTTAAGTCTATTGTTCCTAACAGGTTCGTCTGCAGTGATTCGTGTTTGGGCCGAGGTTGCTGGTGGTGTTGTCTGGCCGGAGCTGCGTTCTGCAGGGGTTGTGGGTTTCGGCAGCAAGTGTGTGTGGGTGTTTTGGTGCTCGGGGTGTGCGTGTGCGTGCGTGTGTGTGTGTGTGTTCCTCCGGGCAGAGGTGGTTCAAGGCTCGGGTTTGGTTCCTGGGCAGAGAATTCCGGTAAGCTTCCGGTGACTACCTTTTGTATTAATTCGTTTTGGTTTCTGGGAAGTGTTGTGTTGTTGAATTGGATGTTTGGGGGATTGTGACAGATTCGTGCTGGTGGTTTTGGGGAATTCCGTCGAGTTCATCGGAATCCGGCGAAGGCTCGGGAATTTTCCGGCGAGGCTTGAGAATATTCCGGCGAAGGTTCGGGTTTTGATTCCGGCATTTAACGGTATACTTGATGCATAATTTGTGTTATTCATGGCATGTACTTATTATATTCGGATTGGGTTATGTAATATTGATAATGTACATAGTAGAAATCGAGAACGGGAATTATGTGGAACATAACCGGGAATTTACCGACACGGGTAGAACCATAGGCCGAGAATCTTTGGGCTCGGATTGGCCTTGGACTTAAGTAATGGGCTTTGAGCCCAATCCTATAATTGGTTAAATATGGACTTAAGGAAGTGGGCTTTAGGCCCGGAAACTGAATTTGGGCTTAGATTGGGTTTTAGGCCGGAAACTCGTAAAGGACATAATGAGTGGGCCATAGGCCCGGGAACTACTTATTGGACTTAGTTGGGTGTAAGCCGGTAAACCTTAGGTCCCGATACTCGGAGTTAGGTGAGATAAACACCATGTCGGGCTTAGACCCGGGAATTACATAGTTGGCTAACTAGGGATGGGTTTAACTCAGTTGAGCATTATAGTTACATGCATGCACGTTTTTATTGTTATTGTTTGTAATTTGTTGTGTGTGCCGGTATTCAGGCACGAGTAATACCTCGGGAGCTGGAGGATCTGTTTTGGGAAAAGCTCCACAGGACAATCGTCGTTGAGGTGACTTTAAACGTCTTTTTATGTTTGTATGCATGAGCTTGTTGGATTGGTTTGTTTGAGTTGCATGCCTGTTTGCTAACATGCTGTGATCTGTATTGTGTGCCTAAGTGAACCTTTTGCTTATGAGCTAGATATTTGGATTGTTATGGATTATAACATGTGGTGTGATTCTGGGTGTTTTGTGTGATGTGTTGTGGGTCGGAGACCCGGTTATCTGATTGAGCTGTTTTATCACACAACCCTGTTAAATCACAATCTCTTGGCACACATGAACTCATAATTTATGAATAAAGATAATGTACAGTAGAAGATAGGCTACTGTGTGCTGATGACCGGTTGGTTCGAGCGGGAAGTGATACCCCTTGGGTTTGCTTGCGGGATAGCAAGTGTTATGCGGATTTGCATATGGGTCTATAATGACCGGTTCTACCTCCCTCCTTCTACCTCCCTCTTTCTCTCTCTCTATGGATATGTTTGGGCTTCGTGCCTGGTTTTATTTGGGCTTATGCCTGGTTGTCTCATGAGACGGGACCGAGCTCGATGCACACAGTAGGGGGCCCTGAATAATAAATTATAATAAGAAAACTTAACACACAACAGATGGAGAATAATGAACTGGTTGCTTGATTAGCTTGGCATGTTAGTATTGGTTGTTGTATGTTGCTTACTTGTCTTGTTGCTCTTCCTTCCTTTCGAACTTGATCTCCACACCCTCATATTTGGACTTATATTGCTCACTGAGTAGGCGACTCACATATTCGCCAACGTTGTTTTTCAGACTCATAGATAGCGTGCCGTCTCTTTCTCTTTCCCGGAGTACGGACGTGGATATCCCAGCAGGTAGCTGTGCTTCATTTCCCGGTTGGATCCATAGAGCAGGCATGCATATCATACACTTTCGCCATTTTATATTTTATCTTAACTTCCGCTGCATTGGGTTTATTTGGGATGTCACTATTGATTTTGACTACATTATCGGCGGGTTGCCGGGATTTGATATTGATGATGTTTCGGCAGGATGCCGGGTCGACTTGTGGCTTTTTAAGCCGGATTGTTTTGTTCTTTATGACATCCCGTTTTATTAAAAATTTTGGATAATGTTTTTGATATTGGATTTCGTGTCCCGGGGTTTCAGGTGTATTTTGGTAATTTCCTTGTGTTTAAGTATTTTATTGTTAAATTGGGACACGGGTGTTTCAGCTTGGTAGCAGAGCAGGCTTCAGATCCTTGGTTTTTAAAAGTGTCTTAAACTTTGTTTTCAAAGTGTTTTCTGTGTTTAAGCCTGTTTCCGGATTTATGACTTAGAAAGTGTTTTTGACTCATTTGCATTCATATAGGCGTTGATATGGATCACCAGGGGCAGCACAATGCTGAGGTTGACGCCGCTACTCATGTCTCTGACAATGTGTCGGTGATGCAGGTTCCCGTTGGTCAGGGGAACAACAATGCTGCAGAGAATAATGCTGCAGGTGGTGGAGGACAGAATGCTGTGCCACCTGTTATAGACCCAGCGTTCCAGCAGTATCAGGCCTTTCTGCAGTGGCAACAGTTTCAACAGTTTCAGCAGCAGCAGCAGGGTGCCCAGCCGGTAGCACCTGCTGCAGCAGGTGGTATGGAGAGTGGGTATAAGCACATGGATAAGTCTGCAGTTAAAGAATTCTCAGGTGAAGAGGGCAAAGTCAAGGAGTTTGATGATTGGTTTCGCCAGGTGGAGAATGTTCTGGAGAAGTTCACCTGTACACCTGAGCAGAGGGCTCGATTAGCGGCACACAAGTTCACAGGGTATGCATTGTCATGGTGGCAGGAACTTGTGGCCAACTTACTGAAGCCTGTGACGATGCCTTGGGAGATTTCAAGGAGAGATTCTACAAGGAGTTTCTTACTGTTGGTTTTCTGGAGGAGCAGAAGAAGCATTTTCTTGAGGTGAAGCAGGGACTAGATGAGACAGTATCAGCTTTCAGGATCCGGTACAGCATCCTTCTCTCTTATGCTAGGGAGTTTGTGCCCGATGAGGTGACCAAGTGTAGGCGGTTTGTTAACGGCTTACNGCAGAAGAAGCATTTTCTTGAGGTGAAGCAGGGACTAGATGAGACAGTATCAGCTTTCAGGATCCGGTACAGCATCCTTCTCTCTTATGCTAGGGAGTTTGTGCCCGATGAGGTGACCAAGTGTAGGCGGTTTGTTAACGGCTTACGTACTAAGTTGGCGATGGCTGTGGCTGGTGGAGGGCACAAGACTTGGGAGGCAGTTTGTGCCGCTGCTTTTGATGCTGAGAGAGTTCAGTTGATCGGGAAGGAGGCTCGGGCAGCCGAGCAGAGGAACCAACCATCTGTTTCGGGACAGAAGAGGCAGTATTCTGATGCCGGAGGTGCAGATTATTCTGTTGGACAGAGTTCTTCTTACTAGGGTTCGAAGAAGTTTCGAGGGCAGAGTTATCAGGGTGGACCAGGCAGATCCTCGGGAGGACGGTCCTATCAGTCTGGCTCTCAGGGATGGGGTTCCTCGGCACGGTTCTCGGGTACATGCTGGTATTGCAGTATGCCGGGACACCAGAAGTCATCTTGCTACAAGTGGATGAGGGATATTGGTGGCTGTGGTTCTCAGTATACAGTACAGAGTTCCGTGGCTAGTGGTGCTGTTTCTTCTGGTCCGAAAAGGGGTGGCGGACAGCAGGGTCGAGGTCGTGGAGGTTCTGGAGCTTCGAACCGCGGGGGTGCGATACAGTCTGCTGCAGCTCCTAGGGTTTATGCCATCACCCGAGAGGAGGCTGCTGATGCTCCAGAGGTCATAGCAGGTACCTTTATGGTTTTTGGCCAGTTTGCACATACTTTAATTGATCCAGGTTCAACACATTCTTTTGTATCACGTGCATTCATGACTACTCATAACATAGAGGATGATAACCTTAGTAGACCCCTAAGAGTCCGTTTACCCACTGGAGATATAGTAGTTGTTGATCGAGTTTGTAGAGATGTGACGATAGAGTATGATAATAAGAGTTTTCCTTCTGATCTTGCTGTCATGGATTTGGGAGAGTTTGATGTTATCTTAGGTATGGACTAGTTGTCCAGACACCAAGCAGTGGTTGATTGTCGGGCCAGGGAAGTGTCTTTATCTTCTTTGTTGGGGCGTAGATTGGTGTTTGTTGGAGAACGAAGAGTTCTATCGGCGTGCTGTATCTCGGCCATCCAGGCTTTCAGGATGATCCGAGAGGGTTGTGATGCCTTTCTTGCTCATGTGGTCGATTCTTCGGTACCAGTACCTGGGGTGGAGGATATTCCTATTGTGCGGGAGTTTCCCGATGTTTTTCCTGATGATTTACCTAGGTTGCCTCCGGAGCGGGAGGTGGAGTATACAGTTGACTTGGTACCGGGAGTTGCACCTATTTCTATACCGCACTACAGAATGGCTCCGGCAGAGCTTCAGGAGTTGAAGAAACAACTGGAAGAGTTGTTAGATAAGGGTTTTATTAGACCAAGCATCTCACCCTGGGGTGCCCCGGTCTTGTTTGTGAAGAAGAAGGATGGCAGTATGCAGATGTGTGTAGACTATAGGCAGTTGAACAAGGTGACTGTGAAGAACAAGTATCCTTTGCCTAGGATCGATGACTTGTTCGATCAGTTGTAGGGTGCATCCGTGTTTTCGAAGGTTGACTTGCGATCTGGTTACCATCAGGTTCGGATCGCAGAGCAGGACATACCGAAGACTGCATTCCGCACACGGTATGGTCATTATGAGTTTGTGGTTGTTCCTTTTGGCCTGACGAATGCACCGACAGTGTTTATGTGTATGATGCAGCAGGTCTTCCATGGACCGGTTTGTGGTAGTGTTCATTGATGACATCTTGGTCTACTTGAGTAGTAAGGCCGAACATGAAGACCACTTGAGACAGGTTTTGCAGAGGTTAAGAGAAGAACAACTCTATGCCAAGCTCAGCAAGTGTGAGTTTTGGTTGGATGAGGTTGCGTTTCTAGGGCATATTGTGTCCGGTGAGGGCGTTAAGGTGGATCCGACCAAGATTAAGGCAGTCATGGAATGGGAGCCACCGAAGAGTGTATCTGAGATACGGATTTTTCTTGGACTTGCTGGTTACTACCGGAGGTTCATTGAAGGTTTTTCCTTAATAGCGGGTCCCTTGACTAAGCTGTTGAGGAAAGACTGTGCTTTTGTTTGGGATGACCATTGTCAGAAGAGTTTTGAGGAGTTGAAGAGTCGGTTGACTTCTGCACCGATTTTGACTGTTCCGAGACCCGGAGTGGAGTACACGGTGTTCAGTGATGCTTCTGGCCTGGGCTTGGGGTGTGTTTTGATGCAGAAGGGTCGGGTGATTGCTTATGCCTCCAGGCAGTTGAGAACTCACGAGAGGAACTATCCGACCCATGATCTAGAGTTAGCTGCTGTGATCTTTGCTTTGAAGATCTGGAGACACCATCTGTATGGTGAGAAGTGTCGGATTTTCACGGATCACAAGAGTTTGAAGTACATCATGACCCAAAGGGAGCTTAACATGAGGCAGAGGCGTTGGATTGAGCTTCTGAAGGATTATGATTGTACTATTGAGTACCATCTGGGCAAGGCCAATGTTGCTGCAGATGCATTGAGCCAGAAGAGAGTGGTTTCTGCGGATGAGGACTCGGTTTCTTATGCTTTGCCTTCCTTGGTGGAGCTGAGGTCGTTGGATGCATAGTTGGAGGTGGATGTTACTGGGGCGTTGTTAGCCAGTTTGAGCATTCGGCCGACCATGAGGGATAAGATCATGGAGTTGCAGTATGGAGATCCTCATTTAGCGGAGTTGCGGGATAAGGCTCTCGGTGGAGAGAGTTCTAGTTTCTATGTCCGGGGGGATGGTGCTCTGATGACCGGTGATCGGTTGTGTGTTCCGGATGTGGATGACCTAAGGAGATGGATTATGGATGAAGCGCATAATGCGCCGTATGCTATGCATCCGGGTAGCACCAAAATGTACCAGAACTTGAAAAATCATTATTGGTGGCCCGGGATGAAGAAGGATGTTGCGGAGTTTGTAGCTCGTTGTATGACTTGTCAGCAGGTGAAAGCTGAGCATCAGGCTCCTGCCAGCAAGTTGAGATCTTTGACTATTCCGCAGTGGAAGTGGGAGCATATCACTATGGATTTTGTGATTGGGTTACCGAGGACCCGGGGTCGACATGATGCCAACTGGGTCATTGTTGACAGGTTGAACAAGTCAGCTCATTTCCTACCGATTCAGCAGACGGATACAATGGATAAGCTGGCGAGGTTGTATGTTTCGGGTATTGTCCGTCTACATGGAGTTCCACTATCCATTGTGTCGGACAGGGATCCGAGGTTTACTTCCCACTTCTGGAAGAGCTCACAGTCAGCTTTGGGTACTAAGCTGAATTTTAGTGCTGCATTCCATCCGCAGACCGATGGGCAGTCAGAGAGAACCATACAGATGCTGGAGGATATGCTTAGAGCCTGTGTGCTCAATTTTAGTGGTTCTTGGGATGAGACATTACCGTTGGTTGAGTTTGCCTATAACAACGGGTATCACTCCAGTATCGGTATGGCGCCTTATAAGGCTTTGTATGGGCGGAAGTGCCGTAGTCCGATCTGTTGGGATGAGGAAGGTCTGAGACAGGTGATTGGTCCGGACCTAGTCCAGGAGACTGTTGATCAGATCGAGGTGGTTAAGAAGTGTACGAGAGCTGCTCAAGATCGGCAAAAGAGTTTTGCCGATAAGCATCGTCGGGAGATGGAGTACAATGTAGGTGACAGAGTTTTTCTCCGAGTTGCTCCCTGGAGAGGTGTTATCCGGTTTGGGAGGAAGGGCAAATTGAGCCCTCGTTATATTGGTCCTTATGAGATCATGGAGCGGGTTGGTCCGCTGGCCTACAGGTTGACTTTACCGGAGGAGCTGTCGCGCATACATGATGTATTCCATGTTTCGATGCTGAGGCGTTATCGGTCTGATCCTAGTCATATTGTATCCCCGACAGAGGTGGACGTTTCTGAGGATTTGACCTATGTAGAGGAGCCGGTTGAGATTCTAGCTCGGGAGGAGCGACAGTTGAGGAGTCGAGTTATTCCGATGGTTCGAGTTAGATGGAGCCGTCATTCCCCGAATGAGGCTACTTGAGAGGTTGAGTCCCATATGCAGGAGCAGTATCCCCATTTGTTTTGATGTTCTTCTCTTGTAATTTTGAGGACGAAATTTCCTTAAGTGGGGTAGAACTGTAACGCCCCGGATTTTCATAATTTGATTTTTGGGATTTTCGAAATTTTTATTCCAATTTTACCCTTGAGGTATTTTCGAGTTTTAGTTGAGGAAATAAATTATTATGCCTTGGAAATGTCAATTTTAGGTTGGTAGTGTTCATGGTTCGGGTCCCGTGGGAAACGGATTCGAGAACAGGGTGAAACGCGAAGATTAACGTGGGTACTAGTGAAACTACGTCGTTTTGGAAACTGTTTAAAAAAAAATAATAATAATTGCGTTGACCGGGCAGGGGGTTGACCGCGCCTAAGCGGACGACGGGTCGTCCACTAGGGCGGCCAAGCCCTAACCCGAGTCTTCCTCTTTTCTTCCTCTTTTTTCCTTTTTTTCCCCTTCTCTTCTTTTTTTTACCAGCCGTCGCCGAGTCAATCTCTTATCTCTCTCTCGCTCTTCTCCTCTCCTCTCCTTCCTCCTCCTCTTTCCCCGATCGGCTGCCACTCACCCTCTCTTTTTCTTCCCTCCCTTATCCTCTCTTTTCCACAAACACGCGCGGCCGCACCATCTTCATCCTCTTGCCGCCGCCGCTGCGTCGTGAGAAGAGGGCAAGTCCAAGGCGTCGGTTGTGGCGGAGAACCCAAGGCTGCTCGTGCGACGGGGGGCTCGGCCTTGGAACGGTCGCCGCTGGTAAGCCATCGATTCCTTCCTTCCTTCTCCTTCTGCTTCTTTTGTTTTCTTTGGGAGATTGGCTGCTGACTTGGGGGTTTTTGTGTTGCCGGTGACGGCGGGTGAACCGTTGTCGTGGTGGCGGATCTGTGCGGGTGTTGTGGGTTTGTGTTGTTGTTGGTTCTTTGTCTCGGCGGGTCTTGTGTCGGTGTTGGAAGCGGGTTCGTCTGCAGTGATTCGTGTTTGGGCCGAGGTTGCTGGTGGTGGTGTCTGGCCGGAGCTGCGTTCTGCAGGGGTTGTGGGTTTCGGCAGCAAGTGTGTGTGGGTGTTTTGGTGCTCGGGTGTGCGTGTGCGTGCGTGTGTGTGTGTGTGTGTTCCTCCGGGCAGAGGTGGTTCAAGGCTCGGGTTTGGTTCCTGGGCAGAGAATTCCGGTAAGCTTCCGGTGACTACCTTTTGTATTAATTCGTTTTGGTTTCTGGGAAGTGTTGTGTTGTTGAATTGGATGTTTGGGGGATTGTGACAGATTCGTGCTGGTGGTTTTGGGGAATTCCGGCGAGTTCATCGGAATCCGGCGAAGGATCGGGAATTTTCCGGCGAGGCTCGGAAATATTCCGTGCGAAGGTTTGGGTTTTGATTCCGGCATTTAACGGTATACTTGATGTATAATTTGTGTTATTCATGGCATGTACTTATTATATTCGGATTGGGTTATGTAATATTGATAATGTACATAGTAGAAATCGAGAACGGGAATTATGTGGAACATAACCGGGAATTTACCGACACGGGTAGAACTATAGGCCGGGAATCTTTGGGCTCGGATTGACCTTGGACTTAAGTAACGGGCTTGGAGCCCAATCCTATAATTGGTTAAATAAGGACTTAAGGAAGTGGGCTTTAGGCCCAGAAACTGAATTTGGGCTTAGATTGGGTTTTAGGCCGGAAAGTCGTAAAGGACATAATGAGTGGGCCATAGGCCCGGGAACTACTTATTGGACTTAGTTGGGTGTAAGCCGGTAAACCTTAGGTCCCGATACTCGGAGTTAGGTGAGATAAACACCATGTCGGGCTTATACCCGGGAATTACATAGTTGGCTAACTAGGGACATGTTTAACTCAGTTGAGCATTATAGTTACATGCTTGCACGTTTTTATTGTTATTGTTTGTAATTTGTTGTGTGTGCCGGTATTCAGGCACGGGTAATACCTCGGGAGCTGGAGGATTTGTTTTGGGAAAAGCTCCACAGGACAATCGTCGTTGAGGTGACTTTATACGTCTTTTTATGTTTGTATGCATGAGCTTGTTGGATTGGTTTGTTTGAGTTGCATGCCTGTTTGCTAACATGCTGTGATCTGTATTGTGTGCCTAAGTGAACCTTTTGCTTATGAGCTGGATATTTGGATTGTTATGGATTATAACATGTGGTGTGATTCTCGGTGTTTTGTGTGATGTGTTGTGGGTCGGAGACCCAGTTATCTGATTGAGTTGTTTTATCACACAACCCTGTTAAATCACAATCTCTTGGCACACATGAACTCATAATTTGTGAATAAAGATAATGTACAGTAGAAGATAGGCTACTGTGTGCTGATGACCGGTTGGTTCGAGCGGGAAGTGATACCCCTCGGGTTTGCTTGCGAGATAGCAAGTGTTATGCGGATTTGCATATGGGTCTATAATGACTGGTTCTATCTCCCTCCTTCTACCTCCCCCTTTCTACCTCCCTCTTTCTCTCTGTCTTTCTCTCTCTCTATGGATATGTTTGGGCTTCGTGCCTGGTTTTATTTGGGCTTATGCCTAGTTGTCTCATGAGACGGGACCGAGCTCGATGCACACAGTAAGGGGTCCTGAATAATAAATTATAATAAGAAAACTTAACACACAACAGATGGAGAATAATGAACTGGTTGCTTGATTGGCTTGACATGTTAGTACTGGTTGTTGTATGTTGCTTACTTGTCTTGTTGCTCTTTCTTCCTTTCGAACTTGATCTGCACACCCTCATATTTAGACTTATATTGCTCACTGAGTAGGCGACTCACATAATCGCCAACGTTGTTTATCAGACTCATAGATAGCGTGCCGTCTCTTTCTTCTTTCCCGGAGTACGGACGTGGATATCCCAGCAGGTAGCTGTTTTCATTTCCCGGTTGGATCCATAGAGCCGGCATGCATATCATATACCTTCGTCATTTTACGTTTTATCTTAACTTCCGCTGCATTGGGTTTATTTGGGATGTCACTATTGATTTTGACTACATTATCGGCGGGTTGCCGGGATTTGATATTGATGATGTTTCGGCAGGATGCCGGGTCGACTTGTGGCTTGTTAAGCCGGATTGTTTTGTTCTTTATGACATCCCGTTTTATTAAGAATTTTGGATAATGTTTTTGATATTGGATTTCGTGTCCCGGGGTTTCAGGTGTATTTTTGTAATTTCCTTGTGTTTAAGTATTTTATTGTTAAATTAGGACACGGGTGTTTCAGTTCTTTCCTTTTTTGCTCCTCAATCCCCCTAATTCAACTCTGATTTGATCCTACCGCGTAATCAACCCCCAATCTACCCAGAATCACTCAATTACTTGATTAGCACTCCCCTAAATCATTCCCTAATCAAAAGATTACACATTAACACCCAAAATCATACAAAAAACACAGAATGTACTTAAATGATAATTAACTCTGATTTTCCACGAAAATCAGAGCTAAAATTGATCTGCAAGAAATGTGTTAATGGGCTGGACAAACTCTGGAGAATAATTAACTTGGACCCTTAAATCCATTCCTAACCCAAGAATAAATCATCTCAATATAGTTGGGTAAAAACAAATAAAAGGCCCAAAGCAACATATTTTAATGCACATAAACCTTATTATACATTTAATCCTAGGATTAAATCATCTCATTAATCGTAGGATTAAACACATGAAGGTTTAGATTATCAAAATACATTAATTCCACTAAGTTAAATTCCTATCATGCCTTCACTCAAAATCAATTCATCTCATTAACCTTGAGCTTAAGCATGTCTAGAATTTAATTTTAATGGAATGTTCGTGGGTTAAATTTGGGTGTTCACAGCTGCCGGCGGCCATCACGTGATCCCCACCTAGCTGATACGACAACGCTACCAGAACAAAGCTAGATAGCACCTCCAAATCAATCAAAGTCTCCAAGATCAGCAACCAATTCAACCAAATTAGGGTTTCAGCCAATACCTCTATCACCTCAAAACACAACAAAGCGTTAGGCAACAATAGAGTAATAAAAGCTAGGAATCTTGAATACGCCACAAGCAAATCAATCACTTGATAAGTAAACACAATCCCTCAAATAAACAAGAAGAAATCAATTCTACTTGCAAATAACCAAGGTAATGAAAACCTCAAACTTTATTATCAAAATAGCAAGAATAATGTGTGTTATAAAAAGAACCTTAAAAACCCTATATATAGGCACCCAAGTCGGCCACAAAAGCTTCCCTTGCCGACTTGGAGTTCGTCTCCTAACTCCTTGGCCAAGTCGGCCACACACTTCCTAGTTGGACTAGGTTTTGACTTTTAATCCAACAACATATTGGACTAATTAAACCCAACAAAAAAAACCCATAATTGTTCATGACCCAAATAACAATAATAACTCAAATCAAATAAAGACCCTAGCCGAAAATTATTCATTGTTTTTATAGAATAAAATCGGCATTTAATTAGCAAATTAAAATGAATATTTCAACATGGGGCCCACATGCTCCAGTCGACTAGGCTTCCTCTCCAATGATAGAGACACATGTTGGTTTCTTCTTGTACTCTTCTCCAAGCTTGACCATCTTGTCTTCTTGCAATTCTTGATTTATCAAAGCTTGAACAAAGTGCAGCATGTGATTCTTGATCATCTTCAATCGAGCCCGTGTGATTGGTCCTTGAGGCAAGCTAATGGCGCCATCTCTATCATTAGCTCCACTTGGTGCTTGCTTGCTTGCATCATTCCCTCCCTCCTCAAAAGGATTCGCCATCGAATCTAAACCTACAGTGTCAAAGGGAGAAAGATCAGTAACATTGAAAGTAGCACTCACAACATACTCACCAGGTAGATCGATCTTATAAGCATTGTCATTGATGCGCGCCAACACTTGAAAAGGGCCATCCCCTCGCGGATCCAGCTTAGACTTCCTGTGATCAGGAAATCTCTCCTTCCTAAAGTGCACCCAAACCCAATCTCCAGGTTCAAACTTAACAAGCTTGCGCCCCCGATTAGCTCGTTGTGCCACTTTAGAGTTCTTCTCCTCAATGTGCTTTCGAGCCTTCTCATGAATAGTTTTAACCAACTTAGCTCTTTGATGCCCATCTACATTAACAATCTCTTTCAACGGTAAAGGCAACAAATCCAAAGGGGTTAGTGGATTAAGACCATACACAATCTCAAATAGAGAATAACCTGTAGAAGAATGATTGCTCCTATTATAAGCAAACTCAATCAATGGCAAACAATCTTCCCAAGTTTTCAAGTTTGTGCCCACGACAGCACGCAATAAAGATCTTAAAGTTCTATTAACCACTTCAGTTTGACCATCAGTTTGAGGATGACAAGCAGTAGAAAACAACAACTTGGTCCCTAACCTACTCCATAAAACTCGCCAAAAGTGACTCAAGAACTTAGTATCCCTATCAGAAACAATTGTCCTAGGAATGGCATGCGAACGAACTACATCCCTAAAGAACAAATCAGCAACATGTGAAGCATCATCAGTTTTATGACAAGCAATAAAATGAGCCACTTTACTAAATCTATCAACAACAACAAAGATGCTATCACGTCCCTTCCTTGTCCTAGGAAAACCAACCACAAAATCCATAGATAAATCAGTCCAAGGAACATCAGAAACAGGTAAAGGAGTGTACAACCCATGAGGTTGCACCCTAGATTTGGCATGTCGACATGTGACACACCCATTACAAACCTGCTCAACATTCTTCTTCATATTAGGCCAATAAAAGTGTTCCTGCAGAATGTCAAGGGTTTTAGCTATACCAAAGTGACCCATCAAGCCACCATCATGAGATTCCCTAACCAAAAGCTCACGCATAGAACAAGTAGGAATGCAAAGTTTATTCTCACAAAATAGATACCCATTATCTCTATAAAACTTTTGAAAACCAGATTGTTCACATGCATCATACATATTAGCAAAGTCAGGATCAGAATTATACAAGTCCTTAATATACTCAAATCCAATCAACTTAGAACTAAGAGAAGAGATTAGAGCATACCTTCTAGATAATGCATCAGCAACGACATTATCCTTACCTTGCTTATAGCACACCACATAGGCAAATTTCTCAATGAACTCCAGCCACTTGGCATGCCTCTTATTCAACTTACCTTGCCCTTTCAAATACTTCAGGCTTTCATGATCAGTGTGGATCACGAATTCCTTAGGCCACAGGTAATGCTGCCATGTTTGTAGTACTCTTACCAATGCATAAAGCTCCTTGTCATAGGTAGAGTAATTGAGTTGAGCTCCCTTCAGCTTCTCACTAAAGTAAGCAATAGGTTTCTTTTCCTGCAAAAAGAACAACACCTATGCCTATACCAGAGGCATCACACTCAACCTCAAAGGTAGAATCAAAGTTAGGCAATTTAAGAATAGGGGCAGAACATAATTTTTCTTTCAAAGTTGCAAACGCCTGCGCCTATGCATCACCCCACTTAAATCCAACTTTCTTTTTGACAATATCATTCAATGGTCCAGCAATGGTACTAAAATCCTTCACAAACCTTCTATAAAAGCTAGCAAGTCCATGAAAAGATCTTACCTCAGAGATAGTAGTAGGCGTGGGCCACACCTTAATGGCTTTCACCTTCTCTTGGTCAACTTCTATCCCATTAGCACTAACAACATAACCAAGAAAGACAACACGATCCATGCAGAATGGACACTTCTTAAGCTTAGCAAATAACTTTTCAGCCCTAAGCGCATCCAATACTAGCTTAAGATGTTCCATATGCTCATCAACACTCTTGCTATAGATCAGAATATCATCAAAGTACACAACAAAAAACTTTCCAATGAAATGGTGCAAGACTTGATTCATTAAATGCATAAAAGTACTAGGTGCATTAGTTAACCCGAAAGGCATTACCAACCATTCATACAACCCATACTTAGTGTTAAATGCAGTCTTCCATTCATCTCCAATTTTCATGCGAATTTGATGATATCCACTCATGAGATCAATCTTAGTAAATATGCATGCACCATGTAATTCATCAAGCATATCATCTAACCTAGGAATAGGATGGCGATACTTTACCGTTATTTTATTAACGGTGCGACAATTAACACACATGCGCCATGTTCCCTCCTTCTTTGGCACTAGAATCACAGGTACAGCACAAGGAGAGAGGCTCTCACGAATCAGCCCCTTAGACAACAAGTCCTCGACTTGTGTTTGTATCTCCTTTGTCTCCTCCGGATTGGCCCTATATGCTGGCCGGTTAGGAATTTGAGCTCCGGGAATGAAATCAATTTGATGCTCAATGCCCCTTAAAGGTGGCAACTCCCTCGGTTATTCCTTCGGAAAGACATCCACATAATCCTGCAAAAGAGAAACAACACAACTAGGCAATTCGGGGTTAAGGTCAGCTTGATTAAAACAAGCACCCTTGAATAAGAGTACTAACACTCCCCTTTTTTCCTCACAAGCTACCCTCATCTCTTTCATAGATGCATAGAAATTTTGTTTCTTCCTTCCCTCTTTTTTTCTCTCTTTGGTGTCGACAACACCCTCTCCTTTTTCTCTCTCTTTTTCTTTCTTTTCCTCTCCTTTTGCATGACTCTCAGTCATCGTCTCTTTCTCACCATTGGAAGCCAATTCGGCATCCTTCTTCCTTTGCCATTCCTCCACACTCCTCTTCATATGCATTTGATCATGATACACTTCTTGTGGAGTCAATGGAGCAAGTAACACCTTCCTATCTCCCATGGTGAATGAGTACCTATTTTTGAATCCATCATGCACAACTCTCCTATCATATTGCCATGGTCTCCCTAGCAAGATATGACTTGCCTGCATAGGTACAACATCACATAAAATCGAATCAGAATATTGTCCAATAGAGAAGGAAAGAAGAACCTGCTTGTTCACTTTAACTTCTCCCATGTCATTCAGCCATTGTAGCTTGTAAGGTTTTGGTTGTTTTTGCCACTGTAACCCCATGCGATCCACCAACATAGAGCTCACTACATTAGTGCAACTTCCTCCATCAATGATCAAGCTACAAACCTTGTCATTAACCAAACACCTAGTATGGAAAATATTCTCTCTTTGCTCGATCTCATCTTCCTTTGCTTGAGCATTCAAAACTCTCCTCGTCATAAATAGCTCTCTTCCCCGAAAGCTATCTTTGGCCTCCACATTATATTCGGCTTCTATATCCACCAATTCAGGCATATCATGTAGGGCAGGGTCGTCTTCTTCCTCCGCCTCATCATCAGAAAAGAACTCGCCACCTCGAGCAATTATCACTCTTTTGTTTGGACATTGAGATGCAATATGTCCAAGCCCTAAACACTTGAAGCACTTGATTTTCCTTGTAGGGGTAGTAGAGTTCGGCTTGTAGGATGTAGAGGAACTCGGCTTAGATGTAGTAGGGGGTGTCTTGAAATCAGCAACCCTAGCTTTCTCCTCTCTGGGCTTCTCTTTTTGCCTCCCATCCTTCACATTCCACCTTGAATTCAAATTGGAAGAATAAGAATAAGCACTCTTCGGCACTTTCTCCTTCAATTGCTTCTCTATTTTGATGGCAGTTGACAACATCTCCTCCATGTCTAAGCAATTTTGCAAGTCATCTTTGTGAGCAACTTCTCTGTTCATCCCAGCGAGGAATCTCGCCATAGTGACCTCTCTATCCTCATCAATGTTTGCTCGAATCATTATCTTCTCCATCTCTTTGTAATATTCTTCAATGCTCCTAGATCCTTGTCGCAATGTTTGGAGTCTTTGATGCAACTCCCTACAGTATGATCGGGGAACACACCTCTTCCTTAGGAACCTTTTCAACTCCAACCAACTATCAATAGGATCCTCCCCAAGGCGCAACCTGTCACCTTCAAATCTGTCCCACCAAACCCAAGCATAATCAGTAAACTCAACCACAGCTAATCGTACCTTCTTTTCTTCGGAATAATTGTGGCAAGCAAAGATTAATTCCACTCTCTTCTCCCATTCGAGATAGACTTCAGGATTTTCCTTTCCTTGGAAAGAAGGAATTTTAAGCTTAATGCTCCTAAGATCATTATCTCCACGATCTCTTCGGTCATCCCTCTCACGCCTTCCATGTCTACCATGCTCTCGGTCTTCTTCATCATCTCCATCATATAATCGACCTCTTCTTGGCGATGGTAGGTGAACTCCTCCTCCTCTCCTAAGTGGTGGGGGAAACTGGCGCATTCTTGTAGCAGCAGGACGGTTATCGTCCTCAACATCATCATCAACATCTCGGGGCTCCTTCCTAGCTCGTTGATTGCGTGGGGGTTGGTCAATGGGTGCTTCCTCTCTTGGCGCCGCCCTAGCAGTAGATTGCTCTTGAATGGATTGTGCTTGTTGATCCATTCTAGCGCTCAACTCATGTTTCATCTCAGCAAAACGAGCATCCATTTGCTTAAAGAACCTCTCCAACACCTCCATAGATGCGGACGCCTCCTCACCAGTATTGCTTCCACCTGACCCAACCATGGTATAATACCTACAAGAAACTTGTTAGTAATAAAAAGCTCCTCAGTGTATCTCTCGTGTTTGTCTCTCGTGGCAATTCTGATGAAACACTTGCCTTTTACCTCTCTTGAAATCTCACTTTGTTTATTCTTTGGGATAAGTAAATGTTATCAAATAATAAACAAACCTGCAACACTTCAAGAAAGAGTCAACGATTTCCTATCAAGAAAATAGACAATTCAACTCTAGAGGCAAAAATTGACTCTTGAAAGAAAAGATAGTCACACACAAAGAACAAGAAACTTGTATGTGATGAATATTGCAGTAATCGAACAATATGAAATAAAGATTGCTCAATTAGAAAAAGATGAAAGAAAAAACACAACAAACAAGCAGAATTAAAGAAAGTTACCCAACTAGATACCCTAACAACCCGCGGAAAGTATCCCAATCAATCAAATTCCTGCAATTCAAATCAATACTTGCCGAAATCCTTCAATCACCAATTCGACTTCACCTTTTTTTTTTGAACTAATTGCTGCCACCAAATCGATTCCAACAATTAACAGAACAATTAACCAATAAATTCAACTTCTCCACCAAATCGACTTCTCAACAGAAATAGCAACAACTTTTTTTTTTTATTATGGTAATTGAAATCGACAAGACTAACAATAAAAGAAAACAAATCGAATTTTTTTTTTATAATTTCGGCAACACCCAAAAAACACTAATAACAGAAAATTAAATTGCAGAAAGTAAAGGGATACGTGGTTGAAATTGATACCTAGGCTCCGCTACCAAGATGATACGGCAACACTACCAGAACAAAGCTAGATAGCACCTCCAAATCAATCAAAGTCTCCAAGATCAGCAACCAATTCAACCAAATTAGGGTTTCAGCCAATACTATCACCTCAAAACACAACAAAGGCGTTAAGCAACAATAGAGTAATAAAAGCTAGGAATCTTGAATACGCCACAAGCAAATCAATCACTTGATAAGTAAACACAATTCCTCAAATAAACAAGAAGAAATCAATTCTACTTGAAAATAACCAAGGTAATGAAAACCTCAAACTTTATTATCAAAATAGCAAGAATAATGTGTGTTATAAAATGAACCCTAAAGACCCTATATATAGGCACCCAAGTCGGCCACAAAAGCTTCCCTTACCGACTTGGAGTTTGTCTCCTAACTCCTTGGCCAAATAACAATAATAACTCAAATCAAATAAAGACCCTAGCCGAAAATTATTAATTGTTTTTATAGAATAAAATCGGCATTTAATTAGCAAATTAAAATGGATATGTCGACATAGGGCCCACACGCTCCAGTCGACTAGGCTTCCTCTCCATTGACAGAGACACATGTTGGTTTCTTCTTGTACTCTTCTCCAAGCTTGATCATCTTGTCTTCTTACAATTATTGATTTATCAAAGCTTGAACAAAGTGCAGCATGTGATTCTTGATCATCTTCAATCGAGCCCGTGTGATTGGTCCTTGAGGCAAGCTAATGGCGCCATCTCTATCATTAGCTCCACTTGGCGCTTGCTTGCTTGCACCACCAGCAGTGGTGGTCATGGCCTCCTAGAACGCTTTTTTTTCCTGATTTTTGGGCCGTTAATCAAATTATATGCATCTTGGACCTAATTTTAAGTAAGAATCCTGTCAATTATGGGGTCCATGAGCTGTACACTCCCATAGTTCTATAAATAAAGGCTCCCACTCACTCTAAAAGGATCCATCAAGAGCTATTAAGCTAGATCATTTTTATTCTTTAAGCTCAGAAAAGCTTGGGAAAACTCTATTTCTCCAAACTGTCAAATACTCTTTTCTATTGTTATTCTGGCAATTTTCTTGTGAAGTATAGCAATAACAAACATCCAGCAAGGAAGAATAAAAAAGAAATCAAGGTGAAGTTGAGAAATGGAAAAGAATTGGGTTTAGTAAGAAACCCAAGTCAAGGAGCTAGAGGAGGACTACTAGAGGTAATACTTGATCCTTTTTATTCTCTTTTGCTGATATCTTGATGACATATTGTGACATAGTCAATCGGTCATCTCGGTCACTCAATCTTGATTGGAAAACTATGAGAACTGTGTGGGCTTTGAACCCGTTCGCCGGAGTATGTAGGTGGTTTCTAGTGGTGGAGACTCAAGCCCAATTATATTTATTTTTTTCGTTTTGTTCTAGAATTAGGTTTAATTTTCTTTTTTGTAATTTTTGTTTCTACACTTGCACACTCACACAAGGTAGGCTATCTAACCCATCTATTGTACAAAATTTCACCCCCACACGGATAGGGTGCTATTCCCTAACTACCAGTGACGAACCCCCGAATCCAACAATCTCTAGTTAGCTAGACCGGTTTCTTATGTTGTTGCCTAAGAGGAATTGATGCCTATGGTTTTTCCCTTGATTTTTCCAAGAAATAAAGTCCGGGTGGCGACTCCTTTGATTGTTGGATTTGGCAAGAAGAAACAATTAGGTGAAGAGGTCGGATTTCTGGTCGGGTCTACACAGTGGCGTTGCAAGAATCCTGGTGATTATTATTGTATTGTTGCTTAACAACTTTGTTTTGTTCTGAGGTGATAGAGGTAGTTGCTGAAACCCTATTTTGGTTGAATTAATTTATGATCGTGGTGGCTTTGATTGATTAGGAGGTTCTATCTAGCTTTGTTCTGGTAGTGTTGCCGTATCATTATTCATAATAAAAGTTTGAGGTTTTCTTTAACCTTGTTTCTTTGTAAGTGAGATTAATTCTTTGCTTTTTTATTTCAAGGATTATGTTTACTTATCAGGTATTGGACTATTTGTGACATTTATAAGATTTCTTGTGTTATATTACTCTATTTTTGCTTAACCCCTTTGTTGAATTTTGAAGTGATAGAGGTATTTAACTAAAGTTTGGTTGGATTGATATTGATCATCGGGACATCGATTGATTCGAAGGTGATTCTAGCTTGGTCTAGGGTTGTGGTTATATTATCTTTGTAGTAGATCCTTGTCAATTTATATTTAAAAAAAGAAATTGAAAGTGCAATTTGGCTGGTTGGGTAGTCGACTTGATTGTGCTTGTTACTATCTTATTCTTTAAAATTTGGCTGATTTCATATGCAGTTAGTCAATTGATAATAAAAAAAAGTTAAAAAAGGAGTTTGCGATTGGGCTGTTGGTTGTGTCAATTTGAAATTGCAAAATTGTTGTGTCGTTTGCCTTGTTTTCCTAGTGTCGACTATATAGTCTATAATAAACAAAAAAAAGTTTTTGTTGTCGTTGTTGTTGCATCGTCGGATCAAGTAGATGAGGATAAAGGACATCCATCCGATTTAGGGCATCATATTCACATAGTATATACAGAATAGACAAGGGCAAACAAAGGGGGAGGGATTCATTGTAATTCTAAGATACAGAACTAACCTTTTTCTCCCATGTACACTCCTCCTCTCTCTTGAAACCCTTAGAACTTCCTTAATAAAAATTCATTCTTTATCAATCAAATATGTCATAGGTGCCGAAATTGTAAGCTAAAAGACTCCATTTATACTAAACCTATTAACCATAAGTCGGCCAAGCTTAGACCTAATGATACGGCAGAAATCCTAGATTCCCCACAGTGTCAAACTGTTGTCTCGATCTTTAATCTTAATCAAACTTGGTGAAATCTCCACTCCGACCCCCCAATCAGTAAGAAGTAATAGAAAGAGCTTTAAAACACATGATAGAATTTAGTGCAACCAACACCTTGAACCCTAATCAGCAAGAAATTCAAAGAGTTAGAAACACAAGGATTAGAATAACAAGCCATAAGTTACAAAACTTGATAAGTAATATTAAATCCCTAATGTAAAACAAAGAGAATCACTCCCTTTAGAAAGATTGTATCACTCAATCAAGAGAACCTCAAAGGCATACTTTATTATCAATAATCAATGTCATGTGTCGAAACCAACACCAAAAAGACTATATTTATACTAAAACTAATATCCCTAGGTCGGCCACATATCCAACCCTAAGTCAAATTGGATTTGACTTCTAACTCTAACCCTAGGCGCAAATACCCATCCTTTTTGGACTAGGTTTTAATTTAATCCAACAACATATTGGACTTAATTAAACCCTTACAAAAATAACCCAACTAGATAAACTAAAGTCCAAATTAATTAACCCAATTAGATGGACTTGACCCAAATAAAATAAATAGTTGAAATTAATAAATCCATAATTATAAAAATTCGGCAACCCTAATAATAAAAGATAAATAAAATCAACTTGGCCCACAAATAAAAAGACAACATGTCGATTGGGCCCCACTTGGCGTTGATGTCGATTACTCCTCCAATGAGATCAAATGGATTGGCTTCTTCTTTAATTCTTCTCCAAGCTTGATGACATGATCTTCTTGAAGCTTCTTGTTAATCAAAACTTGTATGTGATGAAGCAATTGATTCTTCAGCATCCTTGATCTTGCTCTTGTAATTGGACCTTGAGGAAGCACCATGGCGTCATCATCCTTTCCAATGGTGCTAGAAGCCTGCTTGAATGCCTCACATCAATTGATTCTAGGAACCTCTACCGTATCAATTGGTAGCGGAGCTTAAGGTTTCAATCAATCATATCCTTGTGTTTTGTTTTCTGTTAATTGTTTTTCATCAATTCATGGCCATTGATTTCTATGTTTTCAGTTTCAGTTCTTGCTTTTTTCTTATTTATCCTAGTCGACATCTACATAAAAAAAAAATAGTTAATTTTTTTAATTTAAAATTGTTGTCGACATTACTTAAAAAAAAAAAGAAAGCAAAAGAAAAGAAAGGAGAAGTCGATTAGAGCTAGGGTTGCTTGAATTGTAATTCTTGTTTTGAGATTGCAATTGTGTGAATTTCATGCAGGAATTGAAAGGGTGGCCGAAATTATATTGGTCAATTTTTGGTTGATTGGCTGATTTTGGTTGATTGAAATAGTTGAGAAATTGTTGATTGTGGAATTGGTGTTGTCGATTTGTAGGGCAAAAGGGTTACAAATTGTTTTTGACAATTCTGTTTTGTAAGTGATTTGACTTACAAAATTTTTTGCAGGTTTCAAATTTCTTTGCTGTTGATTGCGATTACTGTGCTTTCTTTGTGTTGGGTGATTGTTGTTTTATAATTGCTCAATTGTGCCAATAATCATTCACATACAATTTTTGTTCTGTGTGTGATCTTTCTTTTCTTATTGGAGTCTTATTTGCTTCTACTTTTGTTAACCTTTCTTTCTTTCTATTAGGATTTCTTTGTTTTCTTAGAATAATACTTTGCTGGTTGGTTTGCTTGATTTTGTTTTATTTTATCCTGACTTGTAAAATTGAAGCAAAATCAAGAGAGGAAAAAGGCTGAGCGACACATCTATTTCCAAGAGAGACTAAACACGAGTATAAACACGTGAGGATTTGTTTATTACTAACAAGTTTTTGTAGGTTATTACACTATGTCGAAAGCTAGTAGCAGTGATGGTGACCAATCCGGGGTGTCTGCAGCTCAACTTAAGGAGTTCTTTGACCGATTGGAGTTGTAGATTAGAGAGGTGAACACAAAGCTGGATAGACAAGGGAGAAATCAAGGAGCTCGACAAGATAGATAGGAGAGGATTGTCCAAGAGCTATCTAACAGTGTGGGTGCGCCAAGGGAAAGAAGAGGAGCACTAGATGCCGCACCAGCTAGAGAAGAGGTAGATGAAGAGGATCTTGAAGAACAAGTTGGAGAAGTTAATCAAAGAGTTCCTCCAGTAAGAGGGCGAGGTAATGGAGCCAGAGGTGACGATATTGGCACATATAGGCGAAGGTTTGATCGGCCATTCATTGACCAAGAAGCTGGAGCATTGCGCCTGGACAATGATCTGAATAGCATCAAGATGAAGCTACCTACATTCCATATTACTGGAGAACCTGAGGTGTACTTGGATTGGGTACATGACATGGAGGCTATCTTTGGTTGCCACATGTATTTCGAGGAGAAGAAGGTGAAGCTTACTGTGGTAGAATTCAAAGACTATGCAAGATCTTGGTGGAAGAAGCTTGTTTCTAGAAGGAGAGAGTATGGCGAGGCGGAGATAGAGACTTGGGCAGAGTTGAAGAGGATTATGTAGAACACATTTGTTCCTGCCACTCATCAAAAGGAACTTCTTCATAAAGTTCAAGCAATGAAGCAGGGAACCAAGACTGTAAAAGAGTACTGAAGGGCATTAGAGATGGCAATGAATTAAGCTGAAGTTATGGAGGGTGAAGACCACTATGTCTAGATTCTATTTTGGTTTGAATACTGACATTGCTAATATTCTTAAGTTGCAGCACTATGCAGAACTTGATGAGATGGTAGCTTTAGCTTCCAAGATTGAGAAGCAACTCAGAGTTACCAAGATCGGGAGAACTTCTAGTTACACTAGTTGGAGTGCTAGTGCCAAATACACCAAGCAAGAGGTGAGAAGCTCGAATAAACCTACCTATGGAACACCAAAGGTGACACCTTGGAAAGGGAAGGAAGTGGCGACATCTGCTACTCCTACGGATGTCATTTCGCCTACTGGGAAGCTGAGAGATATCAAGTGTTTTAGGTGCTTTGGAAAGGGACATTATGCTGCTCAATGTCAAAATAAAAAGGCTATGATGGTCAAGCATAATGGCGATATCTATTCTGAGGATGAGGATGATGACTCCATTGATCCGAATATGCCTGAATTGGAAGATGCAAGAGACAACAATTCTGATGAGGAGGTTGCTTGTTACTGGAAGGGTGCTGAACATGCAACAAAAGGAAGATGGAAGTGAGCAGAGAGAGAACATCTTTCACACTAGATGTATGATTGATGGCAAGCCGCATAGCATGATCTTTGATGGTGCGAGTTGCACCCATGTGGCGAGTACGATGCTAGTGGAGAAGATGGGATTGGAGAGTCAAAATCATTCTAGACCATACAAATTGCAATGGTTGAATGACACTGGAGAAGTGAAAGTAACAAAGCAGGTTCTTATTTCTTTCTCCATTGGTCAATACACTGATCAAGTTTTATGTGATGTTGTACCTATGCAGGCATGCCATATTCTATTGGGGAGGCCATGGCAATATGATAGGAAAGTATTGCATCATAGCCATAGGAATAGGTACACATTCGCCTGGGGAGATAGGAAGGTGAACTTGGCGCCACTGTCTCCTACCGGGGTGTTTGAGGATCAGATGTTTATGCAAAAAAGTATGGATGCTTGGATGAAGGAGAAAGAGGCCAAATTGGCGACACTGAGTGAGGAAGAGAGGAAAGCCGAAGGCTTTGCAAAAGGAGAGCAAAAACTGAGTGAAAAGAAGGGGAGAGATGTCGTCAAGAGTGGAGACAAAAAAAAGAGTGATGATGTCGACATCACTAAAGAAAAGAGAGAAAAAAAGAGAAAAAATTTTCTATGCAAGTGTTAGGGATTTGAGGGTAGCTTTTGGGAACAAAAGAGTGTTAGGGATGCTTTACTGCAAGCAAACTTATTCATCTGACACTGACCTTAACCCCAATTTGCCTAGTTATGTTGTTTCTATTTTGTAGGGCTATGCTGATGTGTTTCCTGAAGAGTTTTCTACGGAGTTGCCTCCTATTAGAGGCATAGAGCATCAAATCAATTTCATGCCAGAGATACAAATTCCAAATCATCTTGCTTATAGAGCAAATCTAGAAGAGACAACGGAGTTGCAAAGACAAGTGGATGATTTGCTGCAAAAGGGGCACATTAGGGAGAGCTTGAGTCCTTGTGCTGTGCTAGTCATTCTAGTTCCAAAGAAGGATGGAACTTGGCGTATGCGTGTTAATTGTCGCGCCGCCAACATGACTACGGTATAGTATCACCATCCCATTCCTAGATCGGATGATATGCTAGATGAATTACATGGTGCATGTATATTTTCTAAGATTGATCTTATAAGTGGTTACCATTAGATTAGAAAGAAAATTGGTGATGAATGGAAAACTGCTTTTAAAACAAAATATGGTTTATATGAATGGTTGGTTATGCCTTTTGAATTGACTAAAGCGCCTAGCACCTTTATGAGGTTGATGAATTATGTTTTGAGATCATTCATTGGAAAATTTGTGGTTGTTCACTTTGACGATATTCAGGTTTATAGCAAGAATGTTGATGAGCATACTAAGCATCTTAGGTTAGTTTTGGAAGCATTAAGAACTGCGAAATTATATTGTAAGATATCTAAGTGTACTTTTTGCTTGGACCATGTTATGTTTCTTTAAGTTTCCCTAGAGCTATTATGACATTCATAACAAGCACAACAAGCAGCGGAAACAAGGGAAACTATCCAAGAACCAAGTGAAGCATGCATAAACCGAATAACAATATTTACATACCTGGAAGGTTAGGATCTTTCACCTAACTTGTGTATGGAATCAGCAAGAGCAAGACAACGGCCTGGCTCCTCTACGGTATCCACACGAACCGTGATTGGCTTGGAATCGTCTCACGAATCAAGCCTCGAGCTCCCCGGACTGATGTGCTAGCAACAAGAAAACCGGGTGCCTTTTGTGTGTGTGGTTTTCTTCTTTCTTTCACAAGGAAGAAGAAGAGAAGAGGAGGTGTTTTTGGTGCTGTCAAAACGTGCAAAGAGAGGGGAGGGAGCAGCCAATATGATCTGATCACTAACTCTCTCTAATCCCTCAATTAGTGCATAAGTGAATGGCCAACACTAATGGCCCATGATAATGACCTTAATGGCCCATGATAATGACATTTCATTATCATGTCCACCATTAGCCATAAGCAGACATAAACACTCCTCTCCACTAATCTCTGGTCAATAATTCTGATAATTATTGTCCCAAAACGACCCTGGTTCAACCACGGTCCAACCACGGTTCAACCACGGTCCAACCACACCCGGTCCAACCATGGTCCAACCACGGTTCAACCAACTGCTCGAATCAACGGTTCTTTGTGTGTGACCCTGTAGGCACTTGTAACGTCCGGCAATAATTGTAGAATCTCATTTTACAATTATAAACAAAGAGCGGCGTCTAGCAACACATCATTGCTACCCGAACGACAAGATCAGTACTGATTCACTATGCCTCGGAATATGTCATCGTCCTTTCGTCCCATCATCAAGATCAAACACGAAACATGGAATATGCCAATCTCGTATATGTTTAATCTATGTTTCTTGATCCCCGAGATAACTGTATAAAACGGATACCCGTGATATCACCTAATCCGAGCATGGCCATGCATTTAACAGTCCAACTCTATCAAGAAACCATCCGATAATATACCCGTTATATGGGTCGGATGAATCCCCTCTTGATCAATCAAAACCCACTACATACTCATCATATACCCAATGACTACCCTTATGTCCACCCAGTTACGGATGACTAGGAATAATATCAAAGTACATGACTCATATGTTGGATACCTTGACGATCTCAGGTCGGAGGACAATCTATAAGAACCACTAATGACATACATATAACGTTCCACGTAGGGTTCTTATATGGGTCGGTCCGGTCCACAAGTTCTCTAACTTGTACCCGTATGTAGAATCCATATCACATATAAATTCTCAACATATGCTAGTCTTAATTTATTATTACAACCCATCCGTAATAATAACCGACTAGGGACATTTAAGAATACATCAAGTATAAACTAGGGTTATAAATATGTGCAAGCAATTATCTCATAATCATATTTATTGGAATAACCTCAATGTATATACATGACTACAATCATCCATAGATTGGCTTTTGGGCATATAACTAACAGTTTCTTGGTTATGTTAAAGGTATTAAAGTTGACCAGGAAAAAGTAAAAGCCAATAGGGAGTGACCGACTCCTACTATAGTAAGTGAGGTAAGATCTTTTCATAGACTTGCTAGTTTCTATAGGAGGTTTGTGAAGGATTTTAGTTCAATTGTTGCCCCTTTAAAAGACATTATGAAAAAGGAGGTTGGATTTAAGTGGGGAGAGAAACAAATTTTGTCATTTAATTTGTTAAAGGAAAAACTTTGTTCTACTCCTATATTGAGATTGCTTGACTTTAATTGCACACTTGAGATTGAATGTGATGCTTTTGGAGTAGGTATTGGTGCTCTTTTGTTTCAGGAAAAGCGACCTATGACTTATTTCAGTGAAAAATTGAAGGGGGCATAACTCAATTACTCCACTTATGATATGGAGTTGTATGCCTTGGCGAGGGCATTACAAACTTGGCAGCATTATCTATGGCCAAATGAGTTTGTGATTCATATGGATCATGAGTGCTTGAAGTATTTAATGGGCCAAGGTAAGCTAGGTAAGCGCCATGCTAAACGGCTTGAATTCGTTAAGAAATTCCCGTATGTTGTTAAATACAAGCAGGGAAAGGATAATGTCATAGCTGATGCTTTATTTAGGAGGTACTCTTTAATTGCATCTCTTTCTTCTAAGGTGATTGGATTTGAGAATATTAACGATTTATATCATGCTGATGCCGATTTCTCTATGGTGTTTGATGCTTGTGAACATGCTACATTTCAAAGATTTTATAGGCATGAGGGATACCTTACGTGTGATAATAGATTGTGTGTGCCTGTGTGTTCTAAGCGTGAATTGCTTGTTAGGGATGCTCATGATGGAGGCTTGATGGGGCACTTTGGTGTTGTTAAGACTTTAGACATCTTACATGAGCATTTTTGTTGGCCTAACATGAAAAAAAGATGTGGAAATAGTTTGTGCAGGTTGCATCATATGTCGACAAGCCAAGAGTAAAGTACAACCTCATAGTTTGTACACTCCTTTACCTATTCCTGATTGTCCTTGGACTAATATTTCTATGGATTTGGTGATTGGATTGCCTAGGACTAGTAAAGGTAAATGTTGTTGTTGACAGGTTTAGTAAAATGTCTCAATTTATTACATGTCATAAAACAGATGATGCTGTGAATGTTGTTGATTTGTTCTTTAGGGATCTAGTACGTTTGCATGGCATTCCTAGGACAATCATATCTGATAGAGACACTAAGTTTTTACCACACTTTTGGCGTGTTCTTTGGAGTAAATTAAGGGCCAAGTTCACCTTTAAACTGATGGCCAAATTGAGGTGGTAAATCGAACTCTAGGTACTCTATTGCGTGCTGTGGTTGGTAAGAATCTGAAATCTTGGGAAGAATGGTTTCCTGTGGTTGAGTTTGCTTATAATAGGAGCATTCATTCTTCTACTGGATTTTCGCCTTTTTGAGATTGTCTATGGTTTTAATCCACTAACCCCATTGGACTTGTTGCCTATTCCTTTGAAAGATGTTTTGAATATAGATGGACAACAAAGAGCAAAGTTTGTTAAATCCATACATGAGAAGGCAAGACAACACATTGAGAAAAAGAATCTTAAGGTGGCATAGAGAGCCAATAAAGGGCACAGGGTGGTTCACTTTGAGCCTAAAGATTGGGTTTGGGTGTAGTTTAGGAAGGAGAGATTCCCCAAGCAAAGGAAATCCAAGTTGGATGCAAGAGGGGATGGACTTTTTAAAGTCTTGGAACGCATTAGTGATAATGCCTACAAGATTGATCTACCTAGTGAGTATGAAGTTAGTGCTACATTCAATATTTTTGATTTGTCTCCGTTTGACAATGCAGGTTCAGATTCGAGGACGAATCCTTTAAAGGAGGGAGGGAATGATGCATTCAAGTAGGCTTCTAGCGCCATTGGAGACGATGATGGCGCCGTGGTGCTTCCTCAAAGTCCAATTACAAGAGCAAGATCGAGGATACTGAAGAATCAATTGCTTCATCACATACAAGCTTTTGATTAACAAGGAGCTTCTAGAAGATCATGTCATCAAGCTTGGAGAAGAATTGAAGAAGAAGCCAACCCATTTGATCTCACTAGAGGAGTATTCGACATCAACACTAAGTTGGGCCCAATTGACATGTTGTCTTTTTATTTGTGGGCCAAGCCGATTTTATTTATCTTTTATTATTAGGGTTGCCGAATTTTTATAATTATGAATATATTAATTTCGGCTATTTATTTTATTTGGGTCAAGTTCATTTAATTGGGTTAATTAATGTGGGCTATAGTTTATTTAGTTGGGTTATTTTTTTAAGGATTTAATTAAGTCCAATATGTTGTTGGATTAAATTAAAACCTAGTCCAAAAAGGATGGGTGTTTGCGCTTAGGGTTAGAGTTAGAAGTCAAATCCAATCTGACTTAGGATTGGATATGTGGCCGACCTAGGGGTACTAGTTTTAGTGTAAATAGAGTCTTTTGGGTGTTGGTTTCGACACCTGACATTGATTATTGATAATAAAGTTTGCCTTTGAGGTTCTCTTGATTGAGTGATTCAATCTTTCTAAAGGGAGTGATTCTCTTTGTTTTACATTAGGGATTTAATATTACTTATCAAGTTTTCTAACTTGTGGCGTGTTATTCTATTTCTTGCGTTTCTAACTCTTTAAATTTCTTATTGATTAGGGTTCAAGGTGTTGGTTGCACTAAATTCTATCATGTGTTTTAAAGCTCTTTCTATAGCTTCTTGCTGATTGGGAGTAATAAGGGGGTGGAGATTCACCAAGTTTGATTAGGATTGAAGATCAGGACAACGGTTTGACACTGTGGGGATTATAGTGCTGATTCTAGGATTTCTGTCGTAGCTGAAACACCCGTGTCCCAATTTAACAATAAAATACTTAAACACAAGGAAATTACCAAAATACACCTGAAACCCCGGGACACCAAATCCAATATCAAAAACATTATCCAAAATTCTTAATAAAACGGGATGTCATAAAGAACAAAACAATCCGGCTTAACAAGCCACAAGTCGACCCAGCATCCTGCCGAAACATCATCAATATCAAATCCCGGCAACCCGCCGATAATATAGTTAAAATCAATAGTGACATCCCAAATAAACCCAATGCAGCGGAAGTTAAGATAAAATATAAAATGGCGAAAGTATATGATATGCATGCCTGCTCTATGGATCCAACCGGGAAATGAAGCACAGCTACCTGCTGGGATATCCACGTCCGTACTCCGGGAAAGAAGAAAGAGACGGCACGCTATCTATGAGTCTGAAAAACAACGTTGGCGAATATGTGAGTCGCCTACTCAGTGAGCAATATAAGTCTAAATATGAGGGTGTGCAGATCAAGTTCGAAAGGAAGGAAGAGCAACAAGACAAGTAAGCAACATACAACAACCAGTACTAACATGTCAAGCCAATCAAGCAACCAGTTCATTATTCTCCATCTGTTGTGTGTTAAGTTTTCTTATTATAATTTATTATTCATGGCCCCCTACTGTGCATCGAGCTCGGTCCCGTCTCATGAGACAACCAGGCATAAGCCCAAATAAAACCAGGCACGAAGCCCAAACATATCCATAGAGAGAGAGAGAGACAGAGAGAAAGAGGGAGGTAGAAGGAGGGAGGTAGAACCGGTCATTATAGACCCATATGCAAATCCGCATAACACTTGCTATCCCGCAAGCAAACCCGAGGGGTATCACTTCCCGCTCGAACCAACCGGTCATCAGCACACAGTAGCCTATCTTCTACTGTACATTATCTTTATTCACAAATTATGAGTTCATGTGTGCCAAGAGATTGTGAATTAACAGGGTTGTGTGATAAAATAGCTCAATCAGATAACCGGGTCTCCGACCCACATCACATCACACAAAACACCCAGAATCACACCACATGTTATAATCCATAGCAATCCAAATATCCAGCTCATAAGCAAAAGGTTCACTTAGGCACACAATACAGATCACAGCATGTTAGCAAACAGGCATGCAACTCAAACAAACCAATCCAACAAGCTCATGCATACAAACATAAAAAGACGTATAAAGTCACCTCAACGACGATTGTCCTGTGGAGCTTTTCCCAAAACAGATCCTGCAGCTCCCGAGGTATTACCCGTGCCTGAATACCGGCACACACAACAAATTACAAACAATAACAATAAAAACGTGCATGCATGTAACTATAATGCTCAGCTGAGTTAAACCCGTCCCTAGTTAGCCAACTATGTAATTTCCGGGTCTAAGCCCGACATGGTGTTTATCTCACCTAACTCCGAGTATCGGGACCTAAGGTTTACCAGCTTACACCCAACTAAATCCAATAAGTAGTTCCCGGGCCTATGGCCCACTCAATATGTCCTTTACGAGTTTCCGGCCTAAAACCCAATCTAAGCCCAAATTCAGTTTCCGGGCCTAAAGCCGACTTCCTTAAGTCCTTATTTAACCAATTATAGGATTGGGCTCAAAGCCCGTTACTTAAGTCCAAGGTCAATCCGAGCCCAAAGATTCCCGGCCTATGGTTCTACCCGTGTCGGTAAATTCCCGGTTATGTTCCACATAATTCCCGTTCTCGATTTCTACTATGTACATTATCAATATTACATAACCCAATCCGAATATAATAAGTACATGCCATGAATAACACAAATTATACATCAAGTATACCGTTAAATGCCGGAATCAAAACCCGAACCTTCGCCGGAATATTCCCGAGCCTCGCCGGAAAATTCCCGAGCCTTCGCCGGATTCCGATGAACTCGCCGGAATTCCCCAAAACCACCAGCACGAATCTGTCACAATCCCCCAAACATCAAATTCAACAACACAACACTTCCCAGAAACCAAAACCAAATAATACAAAAGGTAGTCACCGGAAGCTTACCGGAATTCTCTGCCCAGGAACCAAACCCGAGCCTTGAACCACCTCTGCCGGAGGAACACACGCACACACACACGCACGCACACGCACACCCGAGCACCAAAACACCCACACACACTTGCTGCCGAAACCCACAACCCCTGCAGAACGCAGCTCCGGCCAGACACCACCACCAGCAACCTCGGCCCAAACACGAATCACTGCAGACGAACCCGCTTCCAACACCGACACAAGACCCGCCGAGGCAAAGAACCAACAACAACACAAACCCACAACACCCGCACAGATCCGCCACCACGACAACGGTTCACCCGCCGTCACCGGCAACACAAAAACCCCCAAGTCAGCAACCAATCTCCCAAAGAAAACAAAAGAAGCAGAAGGAGAAGGAAGGAAGGAATCGGTGGCTTACCAGCGGCGACCGTTCTAAGGCCGAGCCCCCCGTCGCACGAGCAGCCTTGGGTTCTTCGCCACAACCGACGCCTTGGACCTGCACTCTTCTCACGACGCAGCGGCGGCGGCAAGAGGATGAAGATGGTGCGGCCGCGCGTGTTTGTGGAAAAGAGAGGATAAGGAAGGGAAGAAAAAGAGAGGGTGAGTGGCAGCCGATCGGGGAAAGAGGAGGAGGAAGGAGAGGAGAGGAGAAGAGCGAGAGAGAGAAAAGAGATGGACTCGACGGCGGCTGGAAAAAAAGAAGAGAAGGGGAAAAGAAGGAAAAAAGAGGAAGAAAAGAGGAAGACTCGGGTTAGGGCTTGGCCGCCCTAGTGGACGACCTGTCGTCCGCTTAGGCGCGGTCAACCCCCTGCCCGGTCAACGCAATTATTATTATTATTTTTAAATAGTTTACAAAACGACGTAGTTTCACTAGTACCCACGTTAATCATCGCGTTTCACCCCGTTCTCGAATCCGTTTCCCACGGGACCCGAACCATGAACACTACCAACCTAAAATTGACATTTCCAAGACATAATAATTTATTTCCTCGACTAAAACTCGGAAATATCTCAAGGGTAAAATTGGAATAAAAAATCCGAAAATCCCGAAAATCAAATTATGAAAATCCGGGGCGTTACAGTATCACCTAAGTCAAATTGGATTTGACTTCCACAAACCTATCCTAGGCCGAATTTACCCATACCCTAATGGACTAGGTTTTAATTAATCAAACAACATATTGGACTTTAATTAAACCCAAACAATTATAACCTAACTAATTAAACTAAAGCCCACAAATAAAATCCAACTAAAAAATAAAATAACCAAGTCGAAATTATATTCTAATTATTTAATTAAATTTTGGCTCAACCAAATAATAATTAAATAAAAATCGACATGGCCCAATAACAAACTAGATAGATGCAGATTGGGCCCCACTTAAGCTTGAAGTCGATTACTCCTCCCAGATAAGCAAGTGAATGGCTTATTCTTCAACTGCTCTCCAAGCTTGATTATGTAAGTTTCCCTAGGCTATATGACATTCGTATAGAAGCAAAAGGATGCAGCAGAAAACAAGGGAAACAACCAAGAACACATGTGAAGCTAGCAAACCGTATAATAATTTTTACATACCTGTAAGGTTAGGATCTTTCGCCTAACTTGTGTAAGGAATCAGTAAGAGCAAGAAGAAGACCTGCTCCTCTACGGTATCCACACGAACCGTGATCGGCTTCGAATCGTCACACGAATCAAGCCTCGAGCACTCCCACTTGATGTGCTAGCAACAAAGGTAGGAGCTATGTGTATAATTGTGGTGTTTTAGCTCTTCCTTCTTTCACAAAGAAGAAGAGAAGTTGAGAGGATGATGGTAAGGTCTGAAAACCAGCAAAAACGTGATAGGGGCAGAATGAATGATCTGATCACTCACCTAGACACCCTAAAACACACTTTAGACATAGTGCCATTAAGATAATGACAATATGGCCAACATGGTGGACCTATGCTCATCACTAATGCCTCCACTAAGCATAATCAGACCAAACACACTAACTCAACATGTCTGATCAATAATTCAGATAATTATTGATCCAAAACCGACCCTGGTTCAACCATGGTCCAACCACGGTCCAACCACGGTCCAACCACGGTTCAACCACCTGCTCGAATCAACGGTTCTATGTGTGTGACCCTGTAGGCACTTGTAACATCCGAAAATGATTGTAAATTCTCATTTTACAATCATAAACAAAGAGCGGCGTCTAGCAACACATCATTGCTACCCGAACGACAAGATCAGAACTGATTCACTATGCCTCGGAATATGTCATCATCCCTTCGTCCCATTATCAAGATTAGACCGAGACATGGAAATGTCAATCTCGTATATGTCTAATCACGGTTTCTTGATCCTCGAGTTAACTGTATAAAACGGATACCCATGATATCATCATATCACCCTATCCGAGCATGGCCATGCATTTAACAGTTCAACTCTATCAAGAAACCTACTCGATAATATACCCGTTATATAGGTCGGACGAATCCCCTCTTGATCAATCAAAACCCATACTAGGCATATACCCAATGATTACCCTTATGTCCACCCAGTTACGGATGACTAGGAATAATATCAAAGTACATGAATCATATGTTGGATACCTTGACGATCTCAGGTCGGAGGACAATCACATCTATAAGAAACGCTATCGACATACATATAACGTTCCATGTAGCGTTCTTATGTGGGTCGGTCCGGTCAACAAGATCCCCATCTTGTACCCGTATGTAGAATTCGTATCTCATACAATCCTCAACATACGCTAGTCTTATTTTATCATTACAACCCAACCATAATAATAAACGACTAGGGACTTTTAAGAATATACATATCAAATACATATACACTAGGGTTATATATATGTGCAAGCGATTATCTCATAATCATATATATAGGCATAACCTCAAATATGTATACATGAATACAATCAACCATGTATTGGCTTTTGGGCATATTACTAACAATCTCCCACTTGCACTAAAGCCAATCATACATGTATCTAATACCTATGGATGCGCAATGACCATCATGCTTCTGCTGCGTGAGGGGCTTAGTAGGAACTCTGCACAGCCTGACATCGCCTCTATCTATGATCTCTCGAATCAGATGATAGCGTCGGAGAATGTGTTTGGATCTCTGGTGGTATCTAGGCTCTTGAGCTTGTGCGATTGTTCCATTGTTGTCACAATGGAGCTCAATCGGACTCTCAATACTAGGAACCACCCCTAGTTCAGTTACGAACTTCTTGATCCAAACAACCTCTTTCGCCGCATCTGAGGCAGCAATGTACTCTGCCTCGGTTGTAGAATCTACAACTGTCTCTTGCTTAGAACTCTTCCAGCTTACAGCACCACCTCCAAGACAAAACACATATCCAGACTGCGATCTGAAATCATCCCTATCGGTTTGGAAGCTAGCATCGGTGTAACCCTTTACAACGAGCTCATCAACGCTTCCGTAAACCAAGAATGCATCCTTAGTCCTTCTCAAGTACTTAAGGATATTCTTAACCGCCATCCAGTGACTCTCACCGGAATCAGATTGGTACCTGCTCGTGACACTCAGAGCATATGCAACATCCGGTCTAGTACATAACATGGCGTACATGATAGATCCTATTGCCGAAGCATAAGGGATCTCACTCATTCTCTTTCTCTCATCAGATGTACTAGGACATTGACTCTTTGAGAGAGAGACGCCATGTGACATGGGTAAGAATCCCTTCTTGGAATTCTCCATTCTAAACCTCTTTAGAACCTTGTCAATATACATACTCTGACTTAGCCCGAGAAGCCTTTTGGATCTATCCCTATAGATTTTATGCCCAACACATAGGCGGCTTCTCCTAAGTCCTTCATTGAGAAATTCTTTCCTAACCAAGCCTTAACAGACTGTAGTGTCGGAATATCATTCCCAATGAGCAGAATGTCGTCAACATATAACAACAAGAAAATTACTGTGCTCCCACTAACCTTCTTGTAAACACATGGTTCATCTTCATTTTTGATGAAACCAAACTCTTTGATTACATCATTAAAATGAAGATTCCAACTCCTTGAAGCTTGCTTAAGTCCATAAATGGACCTTTGCAACTTGCATACCATATTGGCATTTTTTAGATCGACAAAACCCTCAGGCTGTGTCATGTACACATCCTCTAAGAGATTTCCGTTAAGGAAAGCGGTTTTGACATCCATTTGCCATATCTCATAGTCATGGTTTGCAGCTATAGCCAACAGAATCCGGATGGATTTAACCATAGCAACTGGTGAGAAGGTTTCGTCATAGTCTATACCATGAACTTGTTTGAAGCCTTTCGCAACCAATCGCCCTTTATAGGTAATCACATTACCATCCATGTCAGTCTTTTTCTTATAGACCCACTTTCACCCTATGGGTTTTACCCCTTCGGGTAGATCAACCAAGGTCCATACCTTGTTTTGATACATGGATTCCATTTCCGAATTCATGGCTTCTAGCCACTTCTGGGAGTCCGGACCCGTAACGGCCTGCTGATAGGTAGTGGGCTCATCCTCATCTATGAGCATCACATCTCCGGTATGAGTCACGAGAAATCCGTATCTCTCAGGCTCATGCCGAATCCTATCCGACCTACGTGGTCCATGTGTTACAGGAATAGGATTCTCATCCACAACACCTTGTGGTTCCTGTCCTTGTTCCATCTCAGTCTCTAGATCTCGAACTTCTTCGAGTTCTACTTTTCTCCCACTGATTCCTCTAGAAATAAACTCTTTTTCTAGAAAAATTGCAGTCCGAGCAACAAACACTTTGTTGTCGGTGGGAGTATAGAAGTAATACCCTTTGGTTTCCTTAGGGTAACCTACAAATAGGCACTTCTCGGATTTAGGGCCGAGCTTATCCGAAGCTTCACGTCTTACGTAAGCCTCACAGCCCCAAATCCTCATAAAAGACAAACTGGGACGCTTCCCAGTCCATATCTCATATGGTGTCTTTTCGACCGATTTAGATGGAACATTGTTTAGTGTATAAGCAGCAGTCAACAATGCATGTCCCCAAAAGGATAAAGGAAGGTTAGCTTGACTCATCATTGAACGAACCATGTCCAACAAGGTTCTGTTCCTCCTTTCGGATACACCATTCCATTGTGGCGTACCCGGTGGAGTAAGCTGTGATACTATACCACAACCCTTTAGATGATCAAGAAATTCTTGGCTCAAGTATTCACCACCTCGATCTGATCGAAGCATCTTAATACTTTTACCGAGTTGATTCTGTACTTCATTCTTGAATTCTTTGAACTTTTCAAAGGATTCGGATTTGTGTCTCATTAGATACACATATCCATATCTACTGAAATCATCAGTAAATGTAATGAAGTACTGAAAACCGCCCCTAGCCTGTGTCGACATTGGTCCGCATATATCGGTATGTATGAGACCTAGCAATTCCGAAGCCCTTTCACCTTTACCGGTAAAAGGAGCCTTCGTCATTTTGCCTAACAAACAAGATTCACACGTCTCAAATGATTCGAAATCAAATGAGTTTAATAGTCCATCTTTATGGAGCTTAGCAATGCGATTCTCGTTTATATGGCCTAGTCGACAATGCCAAAGATACGTTTCGTTAGAATCGTTCAACCTAACCTTCTTGGTACTAACGTTATAGATCGGCATCTCAAGGTTTAGAACATACAATCCATTGCTTAAATTTGCACCACCATAATATACATCATTGAAATAAATTGAACAACATTTGTTCTTTATTACAAATGAAAATCCTTTCTTGTCAAGACAAGATACAGAAATCAAATTTCTGCTAATGGAAGGTACAAAATAGCAATCATCAAGTTCTAACACCAAGCCACTAGGTAAAGATAGAAAATAAGTTCCTACGGCTAATGCAGCAACTCTTGCTCCATTCCCCACACGTAGGTCTATCTCACCCTTCGCCAATCTTCTACTCTTTCTTAGTTCCTGCACATTTACACAAATGTGAGAACCACATCCGGTATCTAATACCCATGATGCAGAAGTAGAAATATTAGCTTCTATAACGAATATACCTGAAGTAGAAGTCTCACTTCCCTTCTTGTTCCTCTTTACCTCTTCTAGGTAAACTGGGCAGTTGCGTCTCCAATGGCCCGGTTTGTTGCAATGGAAACAATGTCCATCCTTAGCAACTCCACCCTTGGGTTTAAGCTTGTGATCACTAGAAGAAGCACTTGCACCAAACTTTTTGGCACTCTTCTTCTTCTTGTCGAACTTTGCTTTACCCTTTCCTTTGCCTTTGCCAATCATCAATATGTTGGACTTACTTGCCTTCATTTGTAGCTCGGCTGTTCCCAACATATTGAGCAACTCGGACAAGGATTTGTCAAGATGGTTCATGTTGAAGTTCATGACAAATTGGCCGTAGCTGTCCGACAACGATTGCAGGATTAAGTCTACAGCCATCTCCTTTGGCAAAGGAAATCCGAGACCCTCAAGGCTCTCAATGAATCCGATCATTTTCAGCACATGAGGTCTCACGGGTGATGATTCGGCCATCCTGCATTGGAATAAGGCTTTAGAGGTCTCATACCTCTCATGCCTAGCTTGCTCTTGAAAGAGCATCTTAAGGTGTTCGATCATATCGAACGCCCCCATTTTCTCGTGTTGCTTCTGAAGCCCCGAGTCCATGGTTACCAGCATCAAACATGCTATATCCAATGCATCATCGAGATGCTTCTTATAAGCATCCCGTTCTGCCCTGGGTGCAGAAGGCGCCGGTTCAATCGGAACTGGCCCTTCAAGGACATACAGCTTCTTTTCTTGTTTGAGGACAATCCTCAAATTGCGATACCAAGATAGGAAGTTATTCCCATTCAACTTGTCCTTCTCAAGGACAGATCGCAATGATAGTGTACCTGTGTTTTGTGCCATGGTAATTCTACAACAAAGATCAACTCACACAAATAAGAGTCATGCATACATAAATCATTTAACAAGGAATTTAATTAAATGATGCTCCTACTAAGAATCAGTAAAATGATAACAAGTAGGCCAAGATCCACATTTCACTACAACATAAGTCAGCTAGGGCTGATCACCTACATCATAGCTATTTAGGTAGACAACTCTTGTCAATTACATCTCTATGCAACTCTTGGATAGTTGAGTGAACAACACCTTGTCCAAGTCTATCTTATAGACATTCCTCAACCCTTGCCTCTAGGTTCTTAATCCTATTAAGGTAACCTAGTTAAGTTCTCACCCACAACAAGCAATCGGGATATTACAATTATCCTCTCGAACCTTGCTAGGATAAACATAGGCACCTTGCTAGGGCAAAACCTACCTAGTGTTGATCTAAGCAATGATTAGTGCTCATTATGGAAGGCAACTAAGAACTTAATATTTCATCAACATATGTTCATACATCTCATGCATATAATCATTTAATCATACATTGATGTTAAGCAAATTTGGAAAACAAAAATGCAAGTGAACATCGATGTCCATAAATGAACATCGATGTCTATGAGAATCTGATTCTCGCCAACAATTGGCAGTGCTTCAAGAACATCGATGTTCTCCCTTGAACATCGATGTCTAATGGTCTCTGGAACTCAAGAACATCGATGTTTACACAAGAACATCGATGTTGGGATAAGTAAACATCGATGTTTAAACATAAACATCGATGTTGTGAAAGTCTAACTTTCCCAACATATTGGCAGTAGCTCAACAACATCGATGTTTAAACTTCAACATCGATTTTTTGAGTGCTTGAACTCCAAACCATTTGGCAGAGTCTCAAAAACATCGATGTTGGACACTACAACATCGATGTTTTGAGTACCAACAATGTTCAGGACTTGGCAGTAGCATAACAACATCGATGTTGGAATAGAACATCGATGTTGTAACTTCCTGAACCCAAAAACATCGATGTTTAAAATATAAACATCGATGTTGTTTGAATTCTGGAATTTCAATCAAATTGGCCGAGCTCAAATAACATCGATGTTTAACTTTTAAACATCGATGTTGTTGAGAAGTTGCATGATAACATCAATGTTTGTCCTACAACGTCGATGTTGTAGTGATTCGGTCGAGGCCAATCATCATGCCAACATCGATGTTGGTCACACAAACATCGATGTTTTGGCCTAAATGTTCATGAACAACAATTGCTCAAAACACAAACCGACACTCGGTTTTTCTTAGTCGAACCCTTCCACCTACTGCCATAGAACATCCTGACTAACATCTCATGTCAATCAATAGCTTGTTTTTCAAAACACTTTTGACAAAACACAACAACATCATGTTCAAAAAACACTTAGCATATCACATAAACAAGTTGATTCCTACACATGCTTAGATGATCATATCACATATGCATCATTTACACGGTTTAAGAGCGTCACAAGTTACTCCACTACCACTGTAAGTTTCCCTAGGCTATATGACATTCATATAGAAGCAAAAGGATGCAGCGGAAAACAAGGGAAACAACCAAGAACACATGTGAAGCTAGCAAACCGTATAATAATTTTTACATACCTGTAAGGTTAGGATCTTTCGCCAAACTTGTGTAAGGAATCAGTAAGAGCAAGAAGAAGACCTGCTCCTCTATGGTATCCTTACAAACCGTGATCGGCTTCGAATCGTCACACGAATCAAGCCTCGAGCACTCCCACTTGATGTGCTAGCAACAAAGGTAGGAGCTATGTGTATAATTGTGGTGTTTTAGCTCTTCCTTCTTTCACAAAGAAGAAGAGAAGTTGAGAGGATGATGGTAAGGTCTGAAAACCAGCAAAAACATGATAGGGGCAGAATGAATGATCTGATCACTCACCTAGACACCCTAAAACACACTTTAGACATAGTGCCATTAAGATAATGACAATATGGCCAACATGGTGGACCTATGCTCATCACTAATGCTTCCACTAAGCATAATCAGACCAAACACACTAACTCAACATGTCTGATCAATAATTCAGATAATTATTGATCCAAAACCGACCCTGGTTCAACCATAATCCAGCCACAAACCGGTCCAACCATGGTCCAACCACGGTTCAACCACCTGCTCGAATCAACGGTTCTATAAGTGTGACCCTGTAGGCACTTGTAACGTCCGACAATGATTGTAAAATCTCATTTTACAATCATAAACAAAGAGCGGCGTCTAGCAACACATCATTGCTACCCGAACGACAAGATCAGAACTGATTCACTATGCCTCGGAATATGTCATCATTCCTTCGTCCCATTATCAAGATTAGACCGAGACATGGAAACGTCAATCTCGTATATGTCTAATCTCGGTTTCTTGATCCTCGAGTTAACTGTATAACACGGATACCCATGATATCATCATATCACCCTATCCGAGCCGAGCATGGCCATGCATTTAACAGTTCAACTCTATCAAGAAACCTACTCGATAATATACCCGTTATATAGGTCGGACGAATCCCCTCTTGATCAATCAAAACCCACTACATACTAGGCATAAACCCAATGATTACCCTTATGTCCACCCAGTTACGGATGACTAGGAATAATATCAAAGTACATGATTCATATGTTGGATACCTTGACGATCTCAGGTCGGAGGACAATCACATCTATAAGAAACGCTATCGACATACATATAACGTTCCATGTAGCGTTCTTATGTGGGTCGGTCCGGTCAACAAGATCCCCATCTTGTACCCATATGTAGAATTCGTATCTCATACAATCCTCAACATACGCTAGTCTTATTTTAACATTACAACCCAACCATAGTAATAAACGACTAGGGACTTTTAAGAATATACATATCAAATACATATACACTAGGGTTATATATATGTGCAAGCGATTATCTCATATTCATATATATAGGCATAACCTCAAATATGTATACATGAATACAATCAACCATGGATTGGCTTTTGGGCATATTACTAACAGATTACATTATCTTCTTGAAGCTCTTTGTTCATCAAAGCTTGAATATGATGTAGGGGTTGATTCTTGAGCATCCTTGACTTTGAGCTTAATATTGGTCCCTGAGGCAATGTCATGGCCCCATTATTCTCTCCAATGATGCTTGAATCTTGCTTGAGTTCATCAACTACCTACTTTAAAAAAAAAAAGAAGGTTGAAAAGAAAAAAATGGAGAGAAGTTGACAGCAAGTTTGGGTAGATTGAAGAAGAATGTATTTGATTGGTTGATACTTTTTTGCAGGTTGGATTGCTTTAGATACCTAGTTTGGATAATTTTCTTTCTTTCTGCTTTATTTGTTATTTTATTTTCTTTCAGTTTTTCTAATCGTGAATTCTTTGTATCTTATTGTTCGATTGCTACAATATTCTTCACATACAAGCATTTTATTCTTTGTATGTGATTATCTTTTCTTCTTGGACTTTGTTTGTCTCTAGACTTTGTGATCTTTCTATTCTTGCTAGGATTTCTCTTTGTTTCTTTATTGAGGTACTGTTGGTGTTTGTTGTTTGATTAAGTTGCTTTGATCCCAAAGAATAAACAAAGCAAGAATCAAGATAGGTAATAGGCAGAGCGATACATCTATTACCATTGAGTCCAAACACGAGAGAAAATAAAAAAAGAGTATACACGCGAGGGTATGGTGCGGAATTATTTTCTACTAACACTTCTTGCAATTGATACATCATGGACTACTAGAGATATGGTAGAGGAAGCAGAAAGGCTTAAGCTGATAGGTTGTTTCTTCCTGATAATGCATTGATATGGTTAAAGAGGTAGAAAGCTTGGAAGTCGACTCATGTGCGCTATAGTCATGATGAAGACGAGTTTGATGAATATGATGAAGAAATATGGCATCATGACCGACTTAATGGAAGAGGAAGAAACGAAGGAAAAGGAAGTGATACGACAACACTATCAGAACAAAGTTAGAAAGCACCTCCTAATCAATCAAGGTCAACAAGATCAAAATCAATTCAACCAAAATTAGGGTTTCAACAATTACCTCTATCACCTCAAAACAAAATAAAGTTGTTAAGCAACAATAGAGTAATAATCACTAGGAGTCTTGTAACACCACAGGCAAATTAATTACTTGATGTGTACACAAAATCCCTGAAATAAATAAGAGAGAAATCACATCATTCTTGCAAAGAAACCAAGGTACGAAAACCTGAAATTTATTATCAAATATCAAATAGCTATGTGTGTACAAAATAAACAATCCTAGGAGCCTATTTATAGAGAACCATAAGGCTCCTAAGTCGGCCAGTGTAACGCCCCGATTTTCGTTAATTGGTCTTTACGGGATTTTCAAAATTTTTGGCATTTAACTTCCACTTTTACCCTCGCGGAATTTCCGGGAGTCGTTGGTTAAGAAATTATTGTTATAATTAATTAATTCTCCTTGAAAATATTATTTTTACTTTTAGAATTTATCCTTACTCGGGTTGTTTGGGAACAGCTGGAGTTCCGAGGTGAAATATGGAGTTTATCGTAGTTTCACTCAAAACTACGTCGTTTGAATTATTAAATAAAAAAAAACCTAAGACAATGCGCGCGTTGACCAGGGGAGTTGACCGCGCCTTAAACCAAAACGACGTCGTTTTGGTCAAGGCCGGCCAACCCTAACCCCTTCTTCTTTTCTTTTCTTTTTCGTTTCCCTTCTCTTTCTTTTTGGTTCTGCTCTTCCGCCGTCTCACCCCTCTTACCCACAAGCTCTCTCTCTTCTCTTCCCTCTTCGTTTTCACTCAAAACCGCCACCTTGATGTCTCTTCCTTCTCGTCTCCTTTACTCCTTCGAAGCCGTTGCCCCTGATGCGTCCCCATCGCGGGTTGTTGGGCGTGAAGGTTGAGGCGGGTTGCCTCGAGTTGTTGACGGAGACGACGAGGCGTACTTTCGTTGAATGCCGTTCAGGGACGCCGCCGTCACGAAGTTGAGCCGCTGCTGCAACTGACAAGTGGCTGTGTTGTTGCGGCCGGCGGTGGTGGTTGGGCTCCATGACGCTCGGAGTGAGGTTGCAGACTCAGGACGGGTTTGTCTTCACTCTATGGGCTTTCTGCTGAGCTGTTGTTTTGGTGGATGTTGTCGACCGAGGAGAATGGTCTGTGGTGGGTGACGCTGTCTAGGCGTGTTCGTCGGTCGCCGCCGTCGTCCGTTGGTAAGCCACGACTCCTTCTCCCTTCTCCATCTTCTTTAATTTTCTGCAGTTGTGTTGTAATCGGATGTTGGTCTGATTCGGGTTGGTGTGTGTTGTTGGGTTTTTGGCGAGGTTGATGTTAGTGGTGGTTGTGGGTGTGCTCTTTGTTGCTTGTGGATGGGACCTGGTACTTTCTCTTGAGGCTTGTGAAGTTTATGACCTATGCGTTTGCAGTGCTCGGTACATTCTTGGACCCTTCAATATAGAATTTCATTCCGGTGTCAAAATTAAGTAACAATGGTAATAATGATAGTTCGGGTTTATAACTAAATGATGATATATACCGTGCAGCAAAATGCTTATATTGTGGGAAGGACTAGGTTATATTACAATAAGAATTTGCGTCTGTCGGTCCACTTGTTTACACCAGTTACTTGAGTTGTCATGAACACATACATGCTAGCTCTTGTTCATTTTGGTTGTCAATGGTAAATAACTTGTTTCCAATGCATGATTAATAAGCCAATTGATTTATTCTTGACACCTGGGATGTGGTGGGTTAAGTTTGAGCCACTAGTGCTTGGTCCTTGTTTCTGGAATCAATGATAATGAACTGCGGTTATTAAATAAATCCTTTCATACAACGTTCTGCAATTACTTGTCATGTGGGTATAAGTTGATAAATTGACATTAGGAATATATATATATATATACATATAAATATATGTAAGATTGACATGGTATATGTGTAATCGTAACAAGTCTAGACAAGTGCCTTGCACATGGGTCCTTGAATCCTTGAATGCCTTAATTCCTTGATTACCTAACCATTACTTTATACAAAGGCTATACTAGGCCTATGTCACGTTTTTGTTTACAATTGAGCAGTAACTTGAAAATTATTTTCGAAGAACATTTTTGGTTTTGAATGGCTATAACCCAGAAGGATTAGTCACGATTAATGGTTTTGTCATAAGGTTGGGCCATCAGCACTTGGTTTTACTCATAGTTTATTATGGGCTTGGTTCTTAGAATTATATATATAGAGAGAGAGAGGTGTATAAAAGTTATTATCACATATGGATAACATCGTTCGAGTTTCATGTTGTGACTTGTATACTTAATTTTTCATTGAGCTTCACTAAATTGGTTCCTAAAATGGTTTTCAATCTTCTGATAAATTTATAAACTTGATTGGACCTAGATCCTTATCCTTTCTGTATAACATGTTGGGTTAGGGGGTTGTCACCGAAGAACTCGAAGTAGTTGAACATATAACATGTATGCACTTCATGTCATCCTTGTTATACACCGTATGTGATTGTTTCGTACCAATATAGGTTCAAATGTCAGCGAGGCATGAACGAATAGTTGCTCTAAGGAAAACTTCGGTAGTCCAGGTGAGGACTTATAAACCTTTGTATGCATTACTACCTACAATGCTCGGTTAACTGTCTTGATACATGAAGTGACAATAATTGTTGGTCTTGAATGCTGTATGCATACTTGTCTGATGTGCTGATGTTGCTATCTGCGAGTGTACTATGTTGGTGATATCTTTGATGCAGTGTGCATGATTTGTGAACTGTGTACCAGTGTGATATAATATGCCTGTCGTGCATGAGTTGTTTTGTGTGTTAAATAACGTGATATATGGTTTGTTGGTTTGTGTGGTGGATTGTGGGTTGGAGGCCCGGATTTGAGGTTAAGATGTTAAATCCACACAACCATGTTTGAAATAACGTATGGTACAATTCATAAAGGATAAATGTGAATAAAATACTATTACAAGTCTACTGTGGGGCTGTTGACCGGTTGGTTCGAGCGGGAAGTAATACCCCTCGGGATGGCATGCGAGTTTGCATGTGGGCCTGTGTTGGCCGGTTCTACCTCCCTCTTTCTATCTTCCCCTTTCTATCTCCCTCTTTCTCTCTGTCTCTCTCTCTCTCTCTATGGATATGTTTGCGCTTCGTGCCTGGTTTATTTGGGCTTATGCCTGGTTGTCTGATCAGACGAGACTGAGCTCGACGCACACAGTAGAGGGCCCTAATAAAATACTTAAACCTAATAACAAAGATAATAGTATAAGTAATGACAGGTGTTGGTTGTAGTTTGATGATGTCCTGCTCTGTGTATTGTGGTTGTTGTTGTTTGATGTCGGTGTACTTGTAGTTGATTTGTTTTGTATATTATTGGTTTATTTGTCTGCGGTGAGACAGTGGTTGGTCTCACCCCCTCACAGTTTTACACAGGTTAGCTGATCGATGATCAGAAGAGCATATCAGCAGGTGGCGGTGCTTTCCTCCTCGGGTTGGATCCATAGGGTGCATACATTCATATTTGTTTATGTTTTTGTCTTCCGCTGCATACTCGAATCGTATTACTTAAAGTGTGATGTATTGCGTAAATAAATGATGATTATCTTGTTTGTGTCGTATCCCGGGTAGAATGGGCAATTTAGTCTTTACACATGCTTTAATTAATTTAATTAGATATTTTGAGATACGGGTGTTTAGTTGATGATTTTCGTGTCCCGGGAATGATAAGGGCAATTTGGTCATTTTATATTCAAATACTATTTTATATTAATAAATTGGGACACGGGCGTTTCAGTTGGTAGCGGAGCCGGCTGTAGATCCTTTGGGATGTGTGAATACGTTTTGTGCTCTTATGTGCATGAGTCTGCTCGTTTCTGTGTTGTCTGTTGCATAGTCATATGCATTCATATAGTGAGTCGTACTATGGATCCGGTGGGGGACACGCACCTGCTGAGGGTCGGAGTGACCCGGTATTATTGTGTAAATGATATGCTTACCTTTACAGCTTAGGCTGTAGTAAAGATTATTTTGTGGTTTATCCACTGATCTATTAGAGTCGGGTGGACTCTTGAATCTTGGTTTATGTTTCTTGTCTATGACGAACTGGCCAATACAAGTAAGAACCATCAATTTGTTTTCGGGTGTTAAGTCTATTAGGAGATGATCTTTTGTGATACTAGTGGATTTGATTCTTGTGATCTTGGTGATCAAGTTATTCATGGTTTGATTATATAAACGTGAGGAATTGTAGTTAGTTGTGGAATTATTTTATGGCTAGATCTTGTTCGGAGTGCGAGATGGTTTCTTGAATTAATTTGAGGATTGATCTAATGGTATATCTGGAGAAATATCATTTGATGATACTTAAGGTACTTAACTTTGTTGAGATTTGAGATATTAAGGGTGATTGTGATAAAAAGTTTTGATCATGAATCTTTATTGAGGTTATAGTTCCTGTGCGGATGTGGATTTCGAAAATAGGTTTTATTGAGGTTTGACTTTTGAGGTGATCTCGAGTATGATGATTCACTTGCTAGTCTGTTAATTATGTGAGGAGAGATACAGTGATGATGTCTTAAGTTCCTTATCAAAGAAACTTTGGTGTTCGTGCTAGGAATGACATGGGCGATAGATTTATGAGAATGAGTTATGCAATGATGTTTGAGTCTGGGGGAATCTACGGTATAGAAGTTTAATTGGGATACTTCGGTAGTGATCGAGTTCTAGCTCTTAAGGTATGTTCCGAAAATTTTATTATGTTGGCTGAATTAGTGTGTGATAGAGAAAAAAACATTGTGGTTCAGATCATGAAATTGTTTATGGAGTTTTGGTCTTGAGGTATTCAGAATGGGAGTGATGATCTTGTTACTTAAAAAAAAATTGGATATATTTGGTTGCTTGATGATAAATGAAGTGGTTTATGGATTTTGCTAATGATAATGTTGATGATGACTGGATAAGACTCCTGGGTTAGTGCTTGATGTTATGTTCTGTTGATCATGGTTGACTAAAGTCGATGATTGAGATGGTATTGGAGATCTTGTCTGGAAAGGTGAATGATGGACATGATGGTTCTACTTGGTGGTTTGGCCAATGGTATTTTGATACCGGGAGACACCGTTGTGTCAGCTAAGCACTTAGTGGCTTGACTTATTCTGTAAATTTCGAGGACGAAATTTTGTTAAGTGGGGTAGAACTGTAACGCCCCGATTTTCGTTAATTGGTCTTTACGGGATTTTCAAATTTTTTGGCATTTAACTTCCACTTTTACCCTCGCAGAATTTCCGGGAGTCGTTGGTTAAGAAATTATTGTTATAATTAATTAATTCTCCTTGAAAATATTATTTTTACTTTTAGAATTTATCCTTACTCGGGTTGTTTGGGAACAGCTGGAGTTCCGAGGTGAAATATGGAGTTTATCGTAGTTTCACTCAAAACTACGTCGTTTGAATTATTAAAAAAAAAAAAAACCTAAGACTATGCGCGCGTTGACCAGGGGAGTTGACCGCGCCTTAAACCAAAACGACGTCGTTTTGGTCAAGGCCGGCCAACCCTAACCCCTTCTTCTTTTCTTTTTTTTTTCGTTTCCCTTCTCTTTCTTTTTGGTTCTGCTCTTCCGCCGTCTCACCCCTCTTACCCACAAGCTCTCTCTCTTCTCTTCCCTCTTCGTTTTCACTCAAAACCGCCACCTTGATGTCTCTTCCTTCTCGTCTCCTTTACTCCTTCGAAGCCGTTGCCCCTAATGCGTCCCCATCGCGGGTTGTTGGGCGTGAAGGTTGAGGCGGGTTGCCTCGAGTTGTTGACGGAGACGACGAGGCGTACTTTCGTTGAATGCCGTTCAGGGACGCCGCCGTCACGAAGTTGAGCCGCTGCTGCAACTGACAAGTGGCTGTGTTGTTGCGGCCGGCGGTGGTGGTTGGGCTCCATGACGCTCGAAGTGAGGTTCCAGACTCGGGACGGGTTTGTCTTCACTCTATGGGCTTTCTGCTGAGCTGTTGTTTTGATGGATGTTGTCGGCCGAGGAGAATGGTCTGTGGTGGGTGACGCTGTCTAGGCGTGTTCGTCGGTCGCCGCCGTCGTCCGTTGGTAAGCCGCGACTCCTTCTCCCTTCTCCATGTTCTTTAATTTTCTGCAGTTGTGTTGTAATCAGATGTTGGTCTGATTCGGGTTGGTGTGTGTTGTTGGGTTTTTGGCGAGGTTGATGTTAGTGGTGGTTGTGGGTGTGCTCTTTGTTGCTTGTGGATGGGACCTGGTACTTTCTCTTGAGGCTTGTGAAGTTTATGACCTATGCGTTTGCAGTGCTCGGTACATTCTTGGACCCTTCAATATAGAATTTCATTCCGGTGTCAAAATTAAGTAACAACGGTAATAATGATAGTTCGGGTTTATAACTAAATGATGATATATACCGTGCAGCAAAATGCTTATATTGTGGGAAGGACTAGGTTATATTACAATAAGAATTTGCGTCTGGCGGTCCACTTGTTTACACCAGTTACTTGAGTTGTCATGAACACATACATGCTAGCTCTTGTTCATTTTGGTTGTCAATGGTAAATAACTTGTTTCCAATGCATGATTAATAAGCCAATTGATTTATTCTTGACACCTGGGATGTGGTGGGTTAAGTTTGAGCCACTAGTGCTTGGTCCTTGTTTCTGGAATCAATGATAATGAACTGCGGTTATTAAATAAATCCTTTCATACAACGTTCTGCAATTACTTGTCATGTGGGTATAAGTTGATAAATTGACATTAGGAATACATATATATATATACATATAAATATATGTAAGATTGACATGGTATATGTGTAATCGTAACAAGTCTAGACAAGTGCCTTGCACATGGGTCCTTGAATCCTTGAATGCCTTAATTCCTTGATTACCTAACCATTACTTTATACAAAGGCCATACTAGGCCTATGTCACGTTTTTGTTTACAATTGAGCAGTAACTTGAAAATTATTTTCGAAGATCATTTTTGGTTTTGAATGGCTATAACCCAGAAGGATTAGTCATGATTAATGGTTTTGTCATAAGGTTGGGCCATCAGCACTTGGTTTTACTCATAGTTTATTATGGGCTTGGTTCTTAGAATTATATATATATAGAGAGAGAGAGGTCTATAAAAGTTATTATCACATATGGATAACATCGTTCGAGTTTCATGCTGTGACTTGTATACTTAATTTTTCATCGAGCTTCACTAAATTGGTTCCTAAAATGGTTTTCAATCTTCTGGTAAATTTATAAACTTGATTGGACCTAGATCCTTATCCTTTCTGTATAACATGTTGGGTTAGGGGGTTGTCACCGAAGAACTCGAAGTAGTTGAACATATAACATGTTTGCACTTCATGTCATCCTTGTTATACACCGTATGTGATTTTTTCGTACCAATATAGGTTCAAATGTCAGCGAGGCATGAACTGATAGTTGCTCCCAGGAAAACTTCGGTAGCCCAGGTGAGGACTTATAAACCTTTGTATGCATTACTGCCTACAATGCTCGGTTAACTGTCTTGATACATGAAGTGACAATAATTGTTGGTCTTGAATGCTGTATGCATACTTGTCTGATGTGCTGATGTTGCTATCTGCGAGTGTACTATGTTGGTGATATCTTTGATGCAGTGTGCATGATTTGTGAACTGTGTACCAGTGTGATATAATATGCCTGTCGTGCATGAGTTGTTTTGTGTGTTAAATAACGTGATTTATGGTTTTGTGGTTTGTGTGGTGGATTGTGGGCTGGAGGCCCGGATTTGAGGTTAAGATGTTAAATCCACACAACCATGTTTGAAATAACGTATGGTACAATTCATAAAGGATAAATGTGAATAAAATACTATTACAAGTCTACTGTGGGGCTGTTGACCGGTTGGTTCGAGCGGGAAGTAATACCCCTCGGGATGGCATGCGAGTTTGCATGTGGGCCTGTGTTGGCCGGTTCTACCTCCTTCTTTCTATCTCCCCCTTTCTATCTCCCTCTTTCTCTCTGTCTCTCTCTCTCTCTCTATGGATATGTTTAGGCTTCGTGCCTGGTTTATTTGGGCTTATGCCTGGTTGTCTGATCAGACGGGACCGAGCTCGACGCACACAGTAGAGGGCCCTAATAAAATACTTAAACCTAATAACAAAGATAATAGTATAAGTAATGACAGTTGTTGGTTGTAGTTTGATGATGTCCTGCTCTGTGTATTGTGGTTGTTGTTGTTTGATGCCGGTGTACTTGTAGTTGATTTGTTTTGTATATTATTGGTTTATTTGTCTGCGGTGAGACAGTGGTTGGTCTCACCCCCTCACAGTTTTACACAGGTTAGCTGATCGATGATCAGAAGAGCATATCAGCAGGTGGCGGTGCTTTCCTCCTCGGGTTGGATCCATAGGGTGCATACATTCATATTTGTTTATGTTTTTGTCTTCCGCTGCATACTCGAATCGTATTACTTAAAGTGTGATGTATTGCGTAAATAAATGATGATTATCTTGTTTGTGTCTTATCCCGGGTAGAAAGGGCAATTTAATCTTTACACATGCTTTAATTAATTTAATTAGATATTTTGAGATACGGGTGTTTAGTTGATGATTTTTGTGTCCCGGGAATGATAAGGGCAATTTGGTCATTTTATATTCAAATACTATTTTATATTAATAAATTGGGACACGGGCGTTTAAGCCAGACCCCTAGGTCAAATTCAAATTGGATTTGTATACCCTAAACCCTAATGCACTAGTTTTTATTTAAATCCAACAACAAATTGGATCAACTCAAAAATAATAAAACATAACTAGACCCAACTGAAAGTACTTATGCCCATAAATGACAACCCAAATAATAATAAAAGCTAGCCGAAATTTATAATCAATTGTTTAATAAACTCGTCCCAAAAATAAGGATATGTTGATTTGGCTCTACATGATCCAATTCGACTAAGCTCCTCCTCCAATGATTGAAACATATGTTGGTTTCTTCTTGTACTCCTCTCCAAGCTTGATCATCTTATCTTCTTGCAATTCTTGATTCATCCATGCTTGAGCAAAGTGCAACATGTGATTCTTGATCATCTTCAAACGAGCCCTTGTGATTGGTCTTTGAGGCAAGCTAATAGCGCCATGTCCTCCTTCAACTCCACTTGGTGCTTGCTTGCTTGCATCATTCCCAAGCTTTTAAATTCTTTCCCGCAACAGCACGCAACAAAGATCCTAAAGTTGTATTCACCACTTTAGTTTGGCCATCAGTTTGAGAATGACAAGCAGTAGAAAACAACAACTTAGTCCCTAATTTATTCCACAACACACGCCAAAAGTGACTCAAGAATTTAGTATCTCTATCAGAAATACTTGTCCTAGGAATGCCATGCAAACGAACTACATTCCTAAAGAACAATTCAGCAACATGAGAAGCATCATTAGTTTTGTGACAAGCAATCAAATGAGCTATCTTGCTAAATCTATCAACGACAACAAAAATGCTATCTCTACCTTTCCTAGTCCTAGGCAATCCAATCACAAAATCCATAGAAAGATCAGTCCAAGGATGAGTAGGAACATGTAAAGGAGTGTACATTCCATGAGGTTGCACTCTTGATTTCGCATGGCGACATGCCACACAACCATTACAAACCTGTTCAACATTCTGCTTCTTATTTGGCCAATAAAAATGTTTTTCCAGAACTTCAAGAGTTTTAGCAATACCAAAGTGGCCCATCAAGCCACCAGCATATGCTTCTCTAACCAAAAGCTCACGTATACAACAAGTTGGAATGCAAAGTTTATCTTCACAAAATAAATACCCATTATCTCTATAAAACTTTTGAAAACCGGATTGTTCACATACATCATATACATTAGCAAAGTCAGGATTAGATTTATACAATTCCTTGATATACTCAAATCTAATCAACTTAGAACTAAGAGAAGAGATTAAAGTACACCTCCTTGATAATGCATCAGTAACCACATTATCCTTACCTTGCTTGTACTTGACGACATAGGGAAAAGTTTCAATGAATTTCAGCCACTTTGCATGCCTTTTCCCCAGCTAACCTTGTCTCTTTAAGTACTTCAGACTCCCATGATGAGTATGGATCACAAACTCCTTTGGCCAAAGGTAATGCTGCCCTGTTTGTAGTGTCTCACTAATGCATAAAGCTCCTTGTCATAGGAGGAATAATTGAGTTGAGCACCCTTAAATTTCTCACTGAAATAGGCGATTGGCCTCTTTTCCTGCAAAAGAACAGCACCAATTCTTATGCCAGAAGCATCACACTCAATCTCAAAGGTAGAATCAAAGTTAGGCAATTTAAGAATAAAAGCGGAGCACAACTTCTCTTTTAATGTCGAAAATGCCTTTTGTAGTGGTCCCCCCATTTAAATCCAACTTCCTTCTTAACAGTGTCATTCGGAGGAGCAACAATAATACTAAAATATTTCACAAACCTCCTATAAAAACTAGCAAGTCTATGAAAAGGTCTTACCTCAGAGATAGATGTAGGAATCGACCACTCTTTAATAGCCCTCACCTTTTCTTGATCAACTTCTATCCCCTTTGCACTTACCACATAACCAACAAAAATAACATTATCCACGCAAAAAGTACACTTCTTAAGCTTGGCAAATAATTTCTCAACCATAAGTGCATCCAACACAAGCTTAAGATGTTCCATATGCTCATCAATACTTTTGCTATAGATCAATATATCATCAAAATACACAACAACAAATTTTCCAATGAAATACCGCAAGACATATTTCATCAAGGTGCATTAGTCAATCCAAAAGGCATAACCAGCCACTCATACTATCCATACTTTGTCTTAAATGCAGTTTCCCATTCATCTCGAATTTTCATGCGAATTTCATGATAACAACTCACGAGATCAATCTTAGTAAATATGCATGCACTGTGCAACTCATCAAGCATGTCGTATGACCTATAGGATGGCGATATTTTAACATTATTTTGTTGACAGCACGACAGTCAAAACACATGCTCCATGTCCCTTCCTTCCTTGGCACTAGAATCACTGGTACAGCACATGGTGAGAGGCTCTCACGAATCAGCCCCTTAGAAAGCAAGTCTTATACTTCCTTTTTGATCTACTATGTCCCTTCCAGATTGGCTCTATATGCTGGCCGGTTTGGAATTTGAGTACCAGGAATAAAATCAATTTGATGCTCAATGCCCCTAAGTGGTGGCAATTCCCTAGGTAACTGCTCCGGAATGACATCGCTATAATCCTGCAAAAGAGAAACAACACAACTGGGCAAACTTTGATCAAGGTTAGCTTCATTAAAATAAGTACCCTTGTATAAGAGTACCAACACTCCTCTCTTTTCTTCGCAAGCTACCCTCAAATCTCTCACTGTTGCATAGAAATTTTGTTTCTTCCTTCCCTTTTTTTTCCTCTCTTCGGTGTTGACATGCAACATCTTTTTGTTACTTTTTTTCTTTCTTTTCCTCTCCTTTTGCATGTCTCTCAGTCATTCCCTCTTTCTCACCATTGGCACCTAATTCGGCTTCCTTCTCCTTTTGCCATGTCTCCATACTGCTCTTCATATGAATTTGATCATGATACACTTCTTGTCGAGTCATTGGAGCAAGAAACATCTTCCCATCTCCCATGGTGAATGAGCGTCTATTTCTAAATCCATCATACACAACTTTTCTATCATATTGGCAAGGCCTCCCTAGCAAGATATGACTTGCCTGCTTAGGTAAAACTTCACTTAAAACTGAATCACAATATTTTCTAATAGAGAAAGAAAGAAGAACCTGCTTGTTCACTCTAACTTCTCCCATGTCATTCAGCTATTGTGGCTTGTAGGGTTTTGGATGCCTTTGCCACTCCAATCCCATTCGATGCACCAGCATAGAACTAACCACATTGGTGCAGCTTTCTCTATTAATGTTCAAGCTACAGACTTTGTCATCCACCAAGCATCTTGCATGGAAAATATTCTCCCTTTGCTCAACCTCATCCTTCTTCACTTGAGCACTCAAAACTCGCCTTGTGACAAACAATTCCCTTCCCCTAGGGATATCTTCTTCCTCCACAGCAGTTTCGGCACCCACATCCTCTATTGCAAGCATATCAGCAAGAACATCATCATCACATTCCTCCTCAGAATATAACTCTTCATGCTCAATAGTAAGCATCACCTTCTTATTTTGACATTGCTTTGCATAATGCCCCATCCCCATGCATCTAAAACACTTGATGTTCCTGTGCTTCTCACTGGCTTTGGATGGTGCATTAGGTGTCTTAGGATCAGCAACTTGTTGCTCCTCCTTACCCTTCTAAGAAATCAGTTTGGGGGTGTCCGAAATTGGCTTGTTTGAGCTTCAAATTTCCCTCTTGGAGTACTTGGCACTAGGACTCCAACTTCTATAACTTGATGTCCTGCCCATCCTTGCATACTTGAGGTGCTTTTCCACCTTGACTGCCATGTTAGATACCTCCTCAAGCTCCACATACTGCTGTAACTTAAGGACATTGGCTATCTCTCTATTAAGTCCGGCAAGGAACCTAGCAATGGTGGATTCATCATGCTTATCTATATTGACGCGCATCATGGCTATCTCCAGCTCGTTCCAATACTCTTCCACACTCTTGGTTCCCTGACTCAAAATTTGAAGCTTTTGAAGAAACTCACTATGATAGTAAGATGGTATAAACCTCTTCTTCATGAACCTCTTCATCTCTTCCCAAGTCTCTACTTGTGCTTCTCCATATCTCCTCCTATTGGTGCAGAGCTTGTCCTACCAATTTAATGTGTAGTCTTTGAACTCCACAGATGCAAGCCTAACCTTCTTCTCAGAGTATTTGTGGCAATCAAAAATCATCTTTACACTTTTAACCCATTCAATGTACTCCTCTGGATCACTAGTTCCCCTGAAGATAGGAATCTTTATCTTGATTGTGCCCACATCTCTATCAATTCGAACTGCTCTTTCTTCAGCTCAATCAAAAGCGCCTCTATCAAAGAATCTGGGTCTGCATACGCCTCCTCCTTGTTAGAATAGGTGCCCTACGCTAAAGGCGGGTGAATAGCATTTTTCAAACAAATTCAAAAACTTGCAGGAAACGAATGCGGAATTGAAAGAATAAGGACACACCAAAATTTATACTGGTTCACACACACAACTTGTGTGGCTAATCCAGTCCTCCTAGAGACTCTCTCGAAGATTTCACTATTTAGGTTAAGCTTCCGGGTGCTTAACAAACCGTATACAAAACTAGAGCTCGAGTCACACGAAACTCTACTTACTTGCTTGAAGATACCTCACTTCAAGACTTCTCACACAGAAAGAAGACACTCTTCCTATGAATTTGCTACAAGGGAACAATCCTCCCTTAAGGTGTATAACAACACTTAAATCACTCAAACAAAGGCTCTCTCAAAGAGTGGATATGAGTAACAAATAAAGCTCTATAAAGGCAACTCTCAATTCTCAAGGAAATTGGCTTATAAAAATTGCAATGTATGTATGACAATTGATGCTTAAAATGCAGAGAGTTGATTGTTATTAAACAGAGGTGCAATAAATCTATTTATATGTCTCAAAACATGTATGACCGTTGTGGAATCAATCCAAAACACCTTTAGACAAGATAACATGGAATGCTGAAAGTGGTGTCTGCTCAAAAGGGCACAACATCGATGTTTAAACTTAGAACATCGATGTTTGGCCAGTAAACTTGAATTATTGGACCAATGGTCACGAGAATACCAAGGGAACATCGATGTTTTGCTAGTAAATATGAAATATTAAGTCCAACGGTCACTAGAACATCGATGTTTACTCATCAAACATCGATGTTCATTTGGTTCGGCAAAATCATTTTAAAGCTGATCATCAGGGGAACATCGCTGTTTACTTGAAGAACATCGATGTTCATTTGGTTCAGCGAAAATAATTTAAAGACATCAATTGATGAAACATCGATGTCTCAAATTTAGACATCGATGTTTTGCTGTTGTAAAACATTTTTCAAGTGCAACGGTCATGAGAACATCGATGTTTGGGATGCCAACATCGATGTTCAGAGCCACTGCCTGTTTTTGGAAAATTGTTTGAAGACAGGAACATCGATGTCTAAAATCAGAATATCGATGTTCATAGCACAAAAAGCATTTTGATGATTGAAAGGATGCTATTGAATGCATGAGTAAAATTGATTTTGTTTTGAGCCAATGTCTTAGAGGAATTGAGTATTTAACCTTTGTACAATTTGAGTTCCTAAGTCTTCTTTCTTATTACTTCAATTCTTATGCTCTTTGCTTCTTGATTGATTTCTTTTTGCTTCATGATTGGCATCATTGTGAGTCATGCTTGGTTTGTCAATATCAAAACCCTGAAATGAGACAAGGAGGCATGAGTTCTAACAATTTCCCCATTTTTGATAATGACAAACAAATAGGAGTATATGCCAAGTTTTATGAATTCATAAGTGAGGTTAATTCCCCCCTATGTTTTTCAAACTATGATTCCCCCTAACTTGGTGTATATTATTTCTTGTGCATATACTTCTTCTTTATACTTCTTCTTATCTTCCCCCTTTTGGCATTAGCAAAAAGCAATAGCAATAGGAAACTTTTTATGGAATTTAAAAAAAAACGTAAACATAACAAGAGATAAGAGTTTAGAAAGTTGGGCTTTCGCTCCCACCGTCATTATCATCATCATCCTCTTCTTCTTCATTAGCTCCTTCTTCACCATCACCTCCTTCTTGACCATCCTCAACATCCATTGGAGTGAAGTCTTCATCATCGTCATCACCTTCATCTTCAAAATTATAGCCATGAAGTGTGGTGTGGTATGGTGGAGGATTGTAATCACACGGGCAAAGTAAGACCGAAGAGAGTGGCCTTGTCTTTGCACTTCCGTGTCAATCCTCTCTACTGCTCGTCCCATGCTTGTCATGCTTAATTGAAGGCCATGGAGGGAGTCAGCAATGGACTCAAGAGTGACTCCGGAGGTTCGGCGTCTAGAAGCGGCAGCACGAGAGGCGTCTAGAAGCAGCAACACGGGAACTTTCTGCTTGAGCAGTCCCTGGAGCTTGCTCGGAAGTTTGGTCGGGCCTTGGTTCTTCCACAGAATTTCTGGTTTGGAAAGTGGCATCACTTATCGCCCATATTTTGGTGTGAGGAACCAGTCCGCCTTTTCCGACATCAACACCTGCATGCAATAGAATATCCAACACCAAGAAGGGATATGGCAAAGGATGCTCGGTGTATTGGGATGTATAGTCTGACATGTGTATAAGCACCAATCGTGCCCAATTAATTGGTGCATGGTGAATGTTGGTATGAAGTACTTTCATATCTTCAACGGACATGACGGTGTGATTTTCTGCTCTTGGCTTGATGACCCGGGTGAGAAGGTAGAATAGAACTCGGTACTCCGGGTTAATGGAATGGATGGTTGGCCTCCCGGAACTGTGTCGAACAAGGGTCGTGAAGCCAAGTTCATTCAGAAAGGGTGGTTTATGGGTTGTGGCCTAATGATCACCACCATAGGATGCAATATCGTCTCCCTGAAAAGGCAAGCCAGCAAGCGCCCCGAATTCCTCCAATGTCGTGGTAATGTACATTCCATTGTCATTAGCGGACAATGTGTCACCTTCTCGTCATAGAGTTGAGTAGAATGCTCAGACGAATTCAGCACTATATTGCCAGCCCCTCTTGGTCACGAATTCCCACAATCCGGATGCTCGAAGATTGGCTTCAAGCTGCATGTAGTTCTTCTCCTTCGGGTAATCCACCGGAAGATACCATGGAGACACAATTGAGTGCTTGGAGAAGAGAGACATGAAGTTATGGAGTTCGGCTCTAGCAGATAACCAAATTGAGGTGCCTTCTACTGTAAATTCAGGAGCTGAGCTTGAAGAGCCTCCTCTTTGCTTTGATGGTCTCTCCTTAGCAGGAGTTTTGCCCTTGGAAGATTTCTTCCCACCTGCCATACTTGAGAAAAATGAGTAGGGGAATGATTTGGAGAGTAAGTATAGAATGAATGAATAGTAGGAAGTGTGTAAAATGAGAGAAGGAAGCATCATTTATATAGGAGAGCCCAAAATAGAGTTGTTGGAGTGCTGAAATCAGGCTCCAACGGCTATTTTTTTTGAAAGTTAACGGTCAAACATCGATGTTCAGTCTGACGACATCGATGTTTGGCTTCCAACGGCTATATTTTTTTTTAGAAAGGACGTCTGAAAATCGATGTTTATTGGGGCAACATCGATGTTTCTGTATCTCTGGTCAAAGTTTGAAATGCCGCCAATCGAAACAACATCGATGTTGTAATATGAGAACATAGATGTTTAAAACTATTGGACGAAAAAATTTTAATCTATAATGATAGAACATTGATGTCTTACATGGAAGCATTGCATATCGGAACATCGATGTTTATATATGTCGGTTAATGACTGGATTGTGCACATGATGGGACATCGATGTTGGTCTCTCGACATCGATGTTGTTAAACTACTGGTTAAATAAATATGAGCTGAAGTCTAGTAAACATCGATGTTTGATTTGTCAACATCGATGTTTTGCAGCCTCGGGTCTAAGTTTCTTCGAAAGAACATCGATGTTTCGTTGTGCAACATCGATGTTTTGTAGTCTCGGCTTTCTTGTTCCCCCTATCTTTTGGCTTAAATGAAGGGTACCTGCAAAACAACTTAGAAAATACTTTGACGCTCATGTCAGTAAAGGCAAGACAATAAAAATACACAAATTAGATCAATGTAGAGCCAGGGATTCTTAGTTCATTTCAAATTTCCGAAGAATAACTCTTTCTTTACGAATTTTGATAGTCTCGTCACGGCTTATGTCAGCAACTCTCTCGAGTATTCCACTTTCTTCAACACGAAATCTCGTATATGTCCTTACCATAATCACTTTATGCTTATAAATACCAACCTCATGCATGGCAAGGCATATCTCAAACCATGGATTCACCAATAAGAACGAGAACTACCTCCGACTCAGAGGAGTTCAGCTATACTTTTGGTGATCCTCTCTTTGGTGATTCTAATGTTGAGGAAAAGCCGAAGAAATGTCGCAAGTGGAGGAATGTCCCTAGTCATTTGGAAGACATGGTCATATCTCGCAAGCGTCAAAAGAAGCCGGTCACCAAAGAAACTGATGATCCGAAGGGCAAAGGGATAGCTCACAGTAGTACACCATTACAGACACTTGGGCATCTAAACTTAGCCCTGAAGAAAATCAGTTCTCCTGTGATGCAGATCGAGATGGCCTGTAGGGGACTTTCCTCCCAGGTTGAGAATGTCCACAAACATGTAAAGGAACTGGAGAAGCAAGTGACTTCATAGAGTGCTTCTATTGTATTATTTTATGAATAAATAAATAAGTAGTTCCTTTTTCTTAATCAAGGTTGTTTTCAAACATAAATGGTAGGAATGATATAAGATCCAATAAAATCAAGCCTGTTATTAGTAACCAAAAAGAATATAAGTGGTGAAATCACGAATTTCTTGTAATAATAGAAATCAAATATTCATTGATAAAACGATGTTTATTATTTGTGTAAGCCAAAAATGACGTCATAATGCACGACAAATTAATGACAATAATCAGCAACTACTTGTTCATAAACCCCACATGAGCAAAAGCGACTTTTGGGATTCGTTTCCTTTTATTGAAGGGCCAAGATAGCCATAGTGAAGTAATAATGCATGTAAGAAGTGAGCTAGAAAGCACAAGTGTTTGTAGCCCGAAAACATGCAATGTGACAAGAGTAATAATGTAGGCAGTGGTAAAGATTTTCAAAAAGAAGAGCCTTGAGGAGCGTAAACAATTTGTAGTTTTGTGAGGAGAGAGGTTTGCTTTACCATTTATCGAAAAATAGGTAGGGTCTAGACTTTGAAAAATAGGTAATCGTATTTCTAAAAAAGGCAAAGCAACGGTTAGTAAATAATCAAAAGCATTTAAAGAAAAATACGATTCAGAGAAAGTGAGATACACAAACCACATTAAGACAAAAATGCCAGCTCCATCATCTGTCTTCTTTGTTGAGGGAGCCTCCTTAGGAAGGAGGAATCGGTTAGCCTATAGCCTAATAAATGAACAACAAGAGGAATTGTCAAACGAGCTCGGGAGGATGCCTCGTTTGGTCTTCGTTGACGAGCTCTACTCGTCCTGGTTCTTTGTCACACCCTTGGAGGAGACAATCTTCCTGGAGCACCAAAGTACCCTGCGAGCTTCCTTCTACGGCTCGACCAATGCCATCATGTTCTTCATCTCTGACAGACTTCAGGAGTTCATGCTGGAGCCTTCTTGACAGACTCTGAATGCGGGCAGCTATTACCAAATTTCAATGACTGCTCAGAGCGTTCCGCAGGCAACCACTTGGCCAAAAGTTCGCCTTCAGGTTTGGAACTGCAGAGGAATCACTAGGCGCTCCCAAGAGTTCACACGAACCTTAAGAGATCTGAAGAACCAGTACAAGCCCAACATGGTTCTACTCACAGAGACCTTGTGGCAGCCTGAAGATAATCACGGTGTCATCCCGCTTCGTTTTCCTCCAGTGAACCGGTTCGAACTACATGGCCAAAACAATTTGGGCAGAATGTGGTTCTCTTGGAATGATAGCATTAGGATCAATATTGCTAATGATCCTAACAGTTTCAGAGTCATCGCTGTACCCAACTGTTAAAACAAATAATAATAAAATATTTATGTTTAAGCTTGTGTATTATGAATGTTCAATGATAAGCAAATGTTCCTTGACTTGATCTATTATGCTTGATGCGAAAAGGAAACTATCTTGTTCTCTCGGGTTGTAACATTTGGATGTGAACCTACTACCCAAATTTTACTTTATGCAAAATTAATTCACATCTAAGCTCTTTTTCAACCGAGGTAAGATAGGATGCTCAAGACTAATATTACTCAAGAATGATATGTATGCAATAATCAATAAGCATTAATTAATTAAGTAAGCATTAAGAGCACTATTAAAAGTATACTAAAAAGAATAGAACGATTTCAACCAAAGGATGATTATTTTCAACATTACCACTCATCCTTGCATTTCTACAAGAATCAATCAAGAACTTGGATGCTTCTTTGATCATGTGCTTGGAGCATCCGCTATCAAGGTACCAAAGTACACTTGATGCCTTCAAGCATACCTACAAAGCAAATCAATGGGTTTTTGGTGCCCAAATCTTTTTGGGTCGTTGAGTGTTAGGGGCATGCCGGTAATAAGCTTCTTTTGTGCCCAATGTCTATGCCTAGTAAAGAAAATCGGAGCAATGTGTTCTACTCTATTACAATAGTGAGAAATAACATTTGGATTATGCATCGTTCTAGGTTGATAATAGTTACTATGTTGCCTATGTTTGTGCACTTTACTCACCTTATTTTCCTTAGGTTGAACCTTAGTTTTCCTAGATTTTGTCTCAACTTTCTTCTTCTTAGGTTCATTTTTGAAACCTACTCCATGTTTAGTTGATTGCAAATTACCTAAGAGAGAATTTAAGTTCTTTTGAGGGGTGTTAAATTTCTTTAGGGTTGTTTAAGTTCATTAACTTGTTCTTTTAATGTCTCACATGATGAACACTCCCTAGTTTTTGTTTCAAGTTCTTCAACTTGTTCCTTTAATGACTTACAAGATGAGCATTCCTTAATTGGACTTTCCAATTTATTTGTAACGCCCCAAATTTTTCATAATTAAATTTATGAAATTTTTAGAATTTTATTCCCATTTTACCCTCGAGTATTTCCGAGTTTTTGGCCAAGGAAATTATTCCTATTCCTTGGAAATATTCCTTTATTTAGGAGTTAATCCTAAGATGAGGTTGGGGATCGAACCGTTTCGAGTTTGGACATGAAACGGAGCTTTTGGAGTAGTTTGGGTAAAACTACGTCATTTTGGAAAAGAAAGAAAAAAAAAAAGTTTACTGGGCAGGCGGGTTGACCATGCCTAAGCGAACGACGGGTTGTTCGGCTTAGCAGGCCAACCCTAGCCCTTTCCCTTTTTCTTTCTGTTCCTCTTCTCTTCTCCTCTCCTTTCTTTTCTCCTCCGCCGCTCCCATTCTCTTCCTCATCTCTTCCTCTTTTTTCTCTGCTCTCCCTCTCGAACTCACAAGCTGCCACCACCATGTCTTCTTATTTTCTCCCCTCACAAATTCGCCGTCGTCAAACTCTTATAGAGGGAGAGGAGTCGCTCGTGGTGTGTTGTGACGGAGAACCCGAGGATCACCTCGGATTGTGCACGTGCGACGGGGCTTGATTCTCGATCGAGCAGTCGCGCCGTTGTTTGTCCAGTAAGTCGTTCTCCTTCGTCTTCCTCCTCCTTTCTCACTTCGATTCGGGTTAACGTTTTGATTGGTTTTGTGTGTGTGTCGGTGGCCGGAATGGGTGGATGTTGCTGGGTGTGGTGGTAGTGTCTTGGTCGGGAGCGGTGGTTCCGAATGGTGGTCGCTGTTGGTGGTTTCGTTTCCTAGAGCGGGTCGCTGGTGGGGTTCCAATGGAGAGTGTGAGCCTTAGAAGGGGGGTTGTAGCAAGAATCCGAGACCTTGGGGCTGTTCGGTTTGAGTCCCGGACGTTTCTAGTGTTGTGGTGCTCGGGTTTCAGTTGCTTCTTGGGCGGAATCAAGCTATTGGCAGGTGGATCTGCTCCTGTCAAGCACAGGGATTGGCTCCGGTAAGGATCCGGCTTCTGGTTTTCTTTTGTCTTGTTCCTTCTTAAGTGTATTGTGGATTTTGGTTGTATGGTATTGAACGTTGGTTCCTGGTGTTTGGGTTTGGACAGATTGCGAATTGGTTGTTTCTGCAGTGTTGTGGAGAACCCGACAAAGTTTGACCGGAATCCGGCGTTTTGGGTTCTGTTCCGGCGAGGGGGTACTATTTCGGTGGTTGGAAGTATTCCCCTGCATTAACAGTATTATTCAGATGATGTTATGTACTTATTCCTTCATACATGGCATGTAATTTATTAAACGGGTATAACCGATGTAACGGAATAACCGGGTAAAGTGGACGGATGACCTTGGGCTCGGGTAAGTCTCAAGGCGGGAATTAGGAAATTAGGCCCAGGCTCAATAACGATACACTAAACCTTGGATGTACTAGTTTCATACTTAATAAGAACGGGCACTAAGCCCAAGGACATTGTTTGGGTTTAGTGGTGCATTTTGATGATATGGGCGTTAGGCCCAACAATGAGAAATTTACTTGAGAAGGGCTTTAGGCCTAAAACAAAGATTTATCTATGAACTGGATTTTAGGCCCAATGGTTGACTTGGTTAATAAGTTGGGGTTTTTCTTAGTATTGTTGGATAATTGGACTGAAGGACTATAAATCTGATGGATGGGTTCGGTGAGGGTTATAAGAATTGTTTGGGTTGAACCCGGGATCACGTGGTCGGCATGCATTTATTTTATTGTTATAAATAAACATCTTATATGGTATGTGTATTCGTAGGACCTTACGAATATAGGATATGTCGAGGCAGGACAAGGCTTCATTCTCTGAGGCAATTAATATGGCCCAGGTGAGGACATATAAACCTTTATATGCTTTACTGCCTGCGGTACTCAGGTTGATAGTCTTGGTTCATCATGTGGTAAATGGATAAATGTTGCAAGAATCATATGTCTGGTTCAGCTTGTTGTGATACATGCTCTGGCTGTGTTGTGTGCCTGTTTATATATGTACTTCGTTGCTGTGTCAATTGTGATGAGCTGTTAATGCCATGCTAATTGTTGTGAGCTGACAATGCCATGTTGATTATTTTCGGCTGATAATGCCATGTTGATCATTTACGGGCTGGTATTGCCTTGTTGGATGATATGTGCTGTTATGCCAATATCATGTGTTCTTGTGAGACCTAGGCTCAGTTTAGAGACTCTCTGGTGGCACACCACCTGTAAACACACTTTGAGAATTGCTCTATACATAAGTCATAACTGATAACAAATAATTCTGAATAACTTATGATCTACTGTTGACCGGTAGCACCGAGAGGGAGAGAGGGTACCCCTCATGTCCTGTTATGATAGTGAGCAGTACTCGCAGAGATGGCGACGAGGGGAATGATGGGTACGCCCCTCGCTTAGTATAATAGTGAGAGTACCCCTCACAGAGCTGGCGCTTTGGGGATTGTCGGGTGTACCCCGTGGTTATTTGTTACTACCTATTCCTTTGGTGAGAGTACCCCTCATTGAGCCGACGACTTGGGGATTGACGGGTGTGCCTCAAGATTCTTGTTATTATATTCCCTTGAGGAGAGCACCACTCCTAGAGCTGTCGGCCACTTGGTTGTAGTGGTTTGCTTTTGTCAAAACTTACCCATTCCGGTGTATTGATATATAGATATATATGTTCTATGTTGGGCATACGCCCTGGGGAACTGGCCAGTCGCTACCGCGCCCGACGCACACAGTAGAGGGCCCTAATAAAATACGCTAATAATACCATTAAGCATAACTAAAATAAGTTGAATAAAGACAAATATAGGCGTAAAGTCTGATATGGACTCTGTATTGAGCACTGTGTCTTGTTTGTGCACTGTGGCTGGTATTGCCAGATACTGATGTATTCGTGGTTGATTGGTACTAGTATATTCTGGTTTTTACACAGGTTCCCCGAACATGGATCAGGGTCGCATTCAGGTAACAAAGCCTACTTTCCTTCGGGGACGGATCCATAGGTTGACACTCCATATGTTTGCATTTGTCATTGGACTCGTTATTGATTTCCGCTGCATAACTTATCGGGATGTTGTTTAGTTATATTTGGATTGATCATTTGTTATCCCGGTTGGTTGCCAGTGTTTACTTGTGTAACGCCCCAGATTTTCATAAATTAATTTACGGAAATTTTCGGAATTTTATTCCAATTTTACCCTTGAAGTATTTTCGAGTTTTAGTCGTAGAAATAAATTATTTTCTCCTTGGAAATGTCAATTTTAAGTTGGTATTGTACTTGGTTCGGGTTCCGTGGAAAACGAATTCAAGATCGGGGTGAAACGCGAAGCTTATCGTTGTTTCAATCGAAACTACACCGTATTGGAAAAAAAAAACAAACAAACGGTCAACAGGGCGGGTTGACCACGCCCAGCCGAACAACGCGTTGTTCGGGCTGGCGGGTCAAACCCTAAAACCCCCATCCCTCTTCTTTTCTTTTTCTTCTTTCTCTCCTTTCTCTTCAACACCGCCGACTCTCTTTCTCTCCCTCTCTCCTTCTCTCTCCCCCCCTCGAACACCCACTGCCGCTACCTTCACCCTCTTCTCATCTCTTCCTTTCCCTGAGCCGCTGCACACCCAAGCAAAGAAACCGTCGTTGTTCCCTCGTCATCGTCCGGGTGCTTGGTGTGACGGGATATCGCTTGGGGTCCTTTGGGTCGAGCTCAAACCCGCCGCCGCCGCCGTCATCGTCCTATCGCCGGTAAGCTCTGTTGATTCCTCATTTGGCTCCACTTTCATTTCTTTGTGGTTTTGTGTTTGTGGATTTGCCCTGACTCGGGTTTGTTGTGGGTTTAATTGGGTGTTGTTTGTCTTGGTGGCGTGGGTGGTTGTTCTCGATGGTGGCGGGTTTGATGGTGTCTTGACGGTGGCTGGATGTGTTGCTGTTCCGGGAGTGTGGTGCTCGGGTGCTCTGTGTGTTTCTCCGGCAGAGGGGTTGTAAGTTGGGTTCGGTGTTGCAGGTTGTTGTGGGGTGTTTGGCCGGTGTTTGTGACAGGTTGTGTTGGTTGGTCTAGGTCCTGGTCGGGCGGTGTTTGCTCTGGCAGCGGGGTTTGGGGTGCTGCGAATCCAAGTTGTGACTGTGAGTGCCCGGGTAATGATTCCCTTCTCCCATCCTTTTTCTTGAATCGACTTGGAAGTTGTAGGGTGTTGTGTTGTGTAATTGTCTGTTGTGAGGTGAATATGGGTTGGATGTTTTGTTTCTGGCAGTTTGGGTGAATTCAGGCAAGGTCACCAGAATCCGGCGGGGCTCGGGAATTTTCCGGCGAGGGCTCGGGTTTTGTTCCGGCATTTAACGGTATTACCTTGATGTATAAATTGTTGTACACTCATGGCATGTATTAATTATTTTGAATTGGGTTGTACTAATTGTATTTTATATAGTAGAAACCGAGAGCGAAAAGCATGTAGCTTGTGACCGGTTTGTCCGACGCGGGTAGAACCTTTAGGACGGTAACTCGGGCTCGGGTAAAACCCTTAAATGGAATTAGTCTAAATCGGGCCCAGGCCCGATAATGAGATTTAATGACTTAATTTGATAACCTTTGGACTTGGGTAATGGGCTTTAAGCCCAACTTCATAATGGGCTTTAGGCCCGGGATTCGGTTTTGGACTTGGATGGGCCTTAGGCCCGGGAACTCGTTATGGACTTTAAGGAATGGGCTCTAAGCCCAAATTTATAATTGGTTAATAACGGACTTAAGGAAGTGGGTTCTAGGCTCGGAATTGAATTTGGATTTAGATGGGCTTAAGCCGGTGAACCTTAGGTCCCGATATTCGGAGTTTAGGTGAGAGAACTTCTTGTCGGGCTTAGACCCGAAAATTACATAACTGGCTAGCGAGGGTCGGGTTTAACTCAGTTGAGCATTTAGTTATCATGCATGCACGGTTTGTTTATAAATGTTTAGTAATTATTGTGTGTGCCGGTATTCAGGCACGGGTAATACCTCTAAAGCTGGAGGATCTGTCTTGGGAAAGGCTCCACAGGATAATCGTCGTTGAGGTGACTTTATGAGTCTTTTTATGTTTGTATGCATGAGCTTGTTAGATTGGTCTGTTTGAGTTGCATGTCCTGTTTGCTAACATGCTGTGATCCGTATTGTGTGCCTATGTGTTACTATTTGCTGGATGAGCATGACTTTTAGATTGTTATGGAATATAACATGTGGAGTGATTTTGGGTGATTTGTGTGATGTATTGTGGGTCGGAGACCCGGATACTTGATTGAGTTGATAACTCACACCACCCTGTTATATCATAACTCTTGGCACACATGAACTCATAATTTATGAATAAGAATAATGTACAGTAGAAGATAGGCTACTGTGTGCTGATGACCTGTTGGTTCGAGCGGGAAGTGATACCCCTCGGGTTTGCATGCGGGATAGCATGGGATATGCGGTTTAGCATATGGGTCTGTGATGACCGGTTCTACCTCTCTCCTTCTACCTCCCCCTTTCTACCTCCCTCTTTCTCTTTGTCTCTCTCTCTCTCTCTCTCTCTCTCTCTATGGTGATGTTTGGGCTTTATGCCTGGTTATTTTGGGCTTTCGCCCTGGTTGTCTCACAAGACGGAACCGAGCTCGACGCACACAGTATGGGGCCCTGAATAATAAATATAATAGTAAAAACTTAACACACAAACAGATATAAACCATAAATTGAATGCTTGTATGTTGATGGCATGTTAGTACCAGTTATTGTGTGTTTGCTTACTTGTGCTTGTGTCTCTACTTTCCTTTCAAACTTGCGTTGCACACCTACATAACTAGATTTATACTGCTCACTGAGTAGGCGACTCACATAATCGCCACCGTTGTTTTTCAGACTCTTAGTTAGCGTGCAGTCTCTTTCTTCCTTTTCGGAGTACGGAGCTGGATATCCCAGCAGGTAGCTGTTCTTCATCTCCCGGTTGGATCCATAGAGCCGACTTGCATATCACTTTCTACTTTTGTTTTTATTTTATCTTTATCTTCCGCTGCATTGGATTTTGTTGAGATGTCATTACTGATTTTGATTACTTTATCGGCGGGTTGCCGGGATTTGATATCTGATGATGTTTCGGCTCGATGCCGGGTTGACTTATGGCTGATGAGCCGGTTTTCTCTTGTACTTTATGACATCACGTCTTATTAAGATGTTCTTTTCAGATAATATTTTTTGTATTGGATTCCGTGTCCCGGGTTTCAGGGGTATTTTGGTAAATTCCTTTGTTTAAGTATTTTATTTGTACAATTGGGACACAGGTGTTTCAACTTGGCTTGTTGAGCCTGATTTATTTTTGAGTCTTTTAGTATCCCGATGTTTATTTTGCTATTATGTGATTTGGATGAGTTAATTTACTCGGAGGTTCTTGGCATCCCTAGACTCAGGGGCATTTTGTCTTTTCTAGTTATTTATGTTTTGTATATTTTGGTTTTGGGATTCGGTCGTTTAATTATTCACACTCCTCTTTCCGTAAAACTTATTCTCTTCTTTAAGCTTTTCATTTTCACTTGACACTTTCTCCATATCATTTTTTAGAGTTGCAAGTTGTTTCTTTAAGCCCTTATTAGTTCTAGATGCCGAAATGTATTCACCATAAAGCTCATTAAATGCATCTTGCGATTCTTCAAAAGTAAAATCTTCGCTTGAGTGAGAAGTACTTACCTCTTCCGGTTCTTCCTCTCGTGCCATGAGACATAGGTTGGCCGTTTCTTCTTCATCGCTATCGGATGATTCATCGCCGGAATCGCCTCCCCAAGAAATGTATGCCATCTGCTTCTTGTAGGGCTTCTTTTCTTTTCCCTCCTTTGCCTTAGGGCACTTAGGCTTGATGTGCCCAACCTCTCCACATCCATAGCACTTGGGTGGACCGAACATCTTCCTTCCTTTCCTTTCAAATTTTTTTTCATGAATTTGTTTAATTTACGGGTGACAAGTCCGAGTTCTTGATCGTCATCGCTAGAGTCCAAATCAGTGAGCTCTTGCGTCTTGAAGGTGGAAGCTTTGAGAGCTATGCCCTTCTTCTTTGGTTCTTGCAAAGAGGGTTTAAGAATAGTAGTTTCATAGGTTAGAAGGTTACCTCTAAGACCGTCAATGGTTGTGTTCGACGTTCCGATGTTTTTATAGATTTCGTCGGCTTTAGAGCGCCATTCGGGAGTGAGGCATCTAAGGACTTTTCTAACCAAGTCCTTGTCGGAGTAGACCTTCTTGAGAGCATGAAGGTATTTTACTATTTTGGAGAATCGATCGAACATCTCCTCAATCCTCTCATTCTCCTTCATGCGAAAGAGTTCGTATTCTGTAGTGAGGGAGTCGATTTTGGCCTCTCGAACTTGATCGGTTCCTTCATAGGTGATCTCCAGGTTCTCCCACATTTCTTTTGCGGTTGTGCAGCAAGATATTTTTCAATAATCATCGGGGTTGACTGCACAATATAGCATGTTGATTGATTTGGCGTTGTTTTCAACCATCGTAATGTCTGCAGCGTCATACTCCGCCTCCGTCTTTGTCACTGTGGTGTCACCAACTTTTTTCGTCGGAATTTGCTGTCCGATCTTCATGATTCGCCAAAGAGCATAGTTGTTGGCTTGGAGGAAGATTCTCAACCTCTCTTTCCAGTAGCTGTAGTTGGTGCCATCGAAGAGCGGTGGACGAGTGGTTGATTGTCCTTCGAAGAGTCCTGCATAATTACTTGAAGAAGCTATGGAAAGTTTCTTTCAAACGGTTAAGTCTTTCAGAGAGTTAGGCTCCGCTACCAATTGTTAGAATAGGTGCCCTACGCTAGAGGGGGGTGAATAGCGTTTTTTGGACAAATTCAAAAACTTGCAAGAAATAAATGTGGAATTGAAAGAATAAGGACACACCAAAATTTATACTGGTTCACACATACAACTTTTGTGGCTAATCCAGTCCTCCGAGAGACTCTCTCGATGATTTCACTATCTAGGTTAAGCTTCTGGTTGCTTAACAAACCGTATACAAAACTAGAGCTCGAGTCACACGAAACTCTACTTACTTGCTTGAAGATACCTCACTTCAAGACTTCTCACACAGAAAGAAGACACTCTTCCTATGAATTTGCTACAAGGGAACAATCCTCCCTTAAGGTGTATAACAACACTTAAATCACTCAAACAAAGGCTCTCTCAAAGAGTGGATATGAGTAACAAATAAAGCTCTATAAAGGCAACTCTCAATTCTCAAGGAAATTAGCTCATAGAAATTGCAATGTATGTATGACAATTGATGCTTAAAATGCAGAGAGTTGATTGTTATTAAACAGAGGTGCAATAACTCTATTTATATGTCTCAAAACATGTATGACCGTTGTGGAATCAATCCAAAACACCTTTAGACAAGATAACATGGAATGCTGAAAGAGGTGTCTGCTCAAACCGGCGCAACATCGATGTTTAAACTTAGAACATTGATGTTTAGCCAGTAAACTTGAATTATTGGACAAACGGTCATGAGAACATCGATGTTTACCAAGGGAACATCGATGTTTTGCCAGTAAATATGATTTATTGAGTCCAACGGTCACTAGAACAACGATGTTTACTCACCAAATGTCGATGTACATTTTGTGCGACAAAATCATTTTAAAGCTGATCATCTGGGGAACATCGATGTCTACTTGAAGAACATCGATGTCCATTTCGCTCGGCAAAAACAATTTAAAGACATCAATTGATGAAACATCGATGTCTCAAATTTAGACATCGATGTTTTGCTATTGCAAAACATTTTTCAAGTGCAACGGTCATGAGAACATCGATGTTTGGGATGCCAACATCGATGTTCGGAGCCACTGCCTGTTTTTGGAAAATTGTTTGAAGACAGGAACATCGATGTCTAAAATCAAAACATCGATGTTCATATCTCAAAAAGCATTTTGATGGTTGAAAGGATGCTATTGAATGCATGAGTAAAATTGATTTTGTTTTGAGCCAATGTCTTAGAAGAATTGAGTGTTTAACCTTTGTACAATTTGAGTTCCTAAGTCTTCTTTCTTGTTACTTAAATTCTTGTGCTCTTTGCTTCTTGATTGATTTCTTTTTGCTTCATGATTGGCATCATTGTGAGTCATGCTTGGTTTGTCAATATCAAAACCCTGAAATGAAACAAGGAGGCATGAGTTCTAACACACCTCGGCCTCCATCTCCACGACCACCTCTTCCTCTAGCATAAAATCTTTGATTCACTTCACCAACATGCTCTTCTAGGTCATCATCACAATCATCCATAACTTCCCTTCTTTGGGCAGCTCGGACTTGCTCTCTATCTCCAGCTCCAACTTGTCTTCTTGCATCCCCAACACTTTGAGAAAGTTCTTTGACAACTTGTTCTTGTCTATCAAGTCGACCATCCAACTCCACTCATGTCTTTCTATCCTGGCATTCGCCTCCCTTAAGCCTTCAATGACCTCTCTGACTTGAAGCTCCAACCTATCAAAGTACTCCTTAAGGTTTTCCAAGACAACAGGCCGATCAACCTCACTTCCACTGGGACTAGACATGATGAGACTTTCCTGCAAGAAACTTGTCAGTAGAAAGAGCTCCTCATGTGCTTACACTTGTGTTTGTTCTCTCGTGGCAATGGATGCAAGACTCGCCTTTTACCTCTCTTGAAATCTCACTTTGCTTATTTTTTAGGATCAGTAACACTTAACCAAATAACAAACAGACCTGCAGCACTTTAAGAAGAGTCAAGATAACCTAACAAGAAAAGATAGAGTGCCATTCTAGAGGCAAGTAAACTCCAAGAAAGAAAAGAAAATCACACACAATGGACAAAGAACTTGTATGTGAAGATTTTTGCAGTAATTGAATGATAAGAAACAAAGATCACCCGATTAGACAAGCGTAAAGGAAAACACAACAAATAAGCAGAAATAAAGAAATGATCCTCCTAGATATCCTAACAACCCGCAAAAAGTATCAACCAATTTTTGCAATTCACTAATATTGCCAAATTTCTCAACTCCTCAAATCTTTTTATTTTTATATTAATAGATAGATGTCGACTTGCTCACAGGAAAACAAAAAAACAAAAACACCAACTAGGGTTTCAAATCGACTACTCAACACAAACACAAAATTTTCTTTTTTAAAAAAAAAATTGTTAGAACAATAGACCTACGCTAGAGGGGGGGTGAATAGCGTTTATCGGATTAAAACAAAATGAGCAGGAAATAAATGCGGAATTAAAGAATGAAGGACACAAGGATTTTATACTGGTTCACACACAATTAACTTGTGGCTAATCCAGTCCTTCAAGTCTCACTTGAAGATTTCACTATCTAGTGTTAAGCTTACGGGTGCTTAACAAACCGTTACAACCTAGAGTTCTAGTCCCAAGAAACTCTAATTTCCTGCTTGAAGATACCTCACTTCAAGACTTCTCACACAAGAAGATATACCGTCTTCCTATGAATCTCAACAAGGGAACTAACCTCCCTTAAGGTGTATAGCAATACAATCACTCAAACAAAAGTTCTCACAAGAGTAGATATGAGTTACAAAATTTAAGCTAAAAAAGGCAACTCTCAATCCTCAAAGGATATTGGCACAATTAGGATTTGTAATGGTTGTATGAATGAATAGCATGAATGTAGAGAGTTGATTGGTGATTAATCAGAGCTGAAAATGCTTAATTTGTAGCTCTGAAAAGTCATGAAGCCGTTTGAAATCCGCCCAAGAAAAAGCTTTAAACAAAACATAGTGGGTGCTAAAAGTTGTCAGCAATAACGGCCATAACATCGATGTTTTAATGCTCAACATCGATGTTTTGTCCAGCAAATTTGAATTTTTGGACTAACGGTAACTAAAACATCGATGTTCTCAAACCCAACATCGATGTTATTTTGATTCTGTGAAAATGAGGTGAAAACTAATTCTTGAAGAACATCGATGTTTAATTCACAACATCGATGTTATTTTGCTTCTGTGAAAAACGATTAAAGCTGACCATTGAAGAACATCGATGTTATGAAATCCAACATCGATGTTTTGCTTATGTAAAGGATATTTTCAAAAGCAACGGTCATCAGAACATCGATGTTATTTGCCTACTACCAATTTCTGGAAAATTCTTTGAAGGCAGGTACATCGATGTTTAGAAGGCAACATCGATGTTATTTTGGCTCGGCAAAAACAAATTGAAATTGACCAATATGGAAGATCGATGTTACAAATGGGAACATCGATGTTATGACTAATTTTAAAAGCAACGGTCACTAGAACATCGATGTTTAGGATGCCAACATCGATGTTATTTGCCTACTGCCTATTTTGGAAATTTGTTGGAAGGCAGAACATCGATGTTTTAAAAACATAACATCGATGTTATTGATTCAAAAAATAGTTTGGTGTTTGAAATATGTTTATGTGATGCATGAGCAAATTTTATCTTACTTAGAGCCAATGTCCTAGAAGAGTTGAGTGTTATACCTTGTACAATTTATGTTTCTAACTCTTCTTTCTTGGCTCTTCAATTCTTCAATTCCTGTGCTCATTCACTTTGTTCCATTGCTCTTGAATGGTTTCTTTTGCTTGAGGATTGGTTTGACTTCATTTCTTTTTGCTTCATCTTTGTCATGATCTGGAATTGGTTTGCGATTATCAAAACTTGTAATGAACCATGAGTTCTAACAATTTCCCCGTTTTTGATAATGACAAACAACTAGAAGTATATGCCAATATTTATAACAACAATTCCCCATATATTTTTCACATAGTGATTCCAATGATTCCCCCTATCTTGTTGCATATACTTCTCTTTTTATCTTCCCCCTTTTGGCATTAGCAAAAAAGAAATGATGATGTGCAATAACAATGCTAGCATATCTTGTTCCCCCTATCTTGTTGCCTTTAGGAAGGGGAGTACCTGCAAATCAAAATTAGGGGAGCCTCCGACGCTCAAGGCAGTAATGTTCAAAAAGAGATATGTGAGGAATGCATGGATTACATTAATGTAGAGTCAAGTATACCAAGTTCAGTTCGAATTCGAAAGTATGACTCTTTGTCTAAGGGTTTTGTGAAGATGTCAGCTAGTTGAGATTTTGTCTCAACAAATTCGATAGCTACATCTCCCTTGAGAACATGATCCCTAATGAAGTGATGCCTAATATCTATATGTTTTGTTCTAGAATGAAGAACAGGGTTCTTGGTCAAGCTTATGGCACTTGCGTTATCACATTTAAGAGGCACATGACTAAGGCTTAGACCATAGTCTTTTAGTTGTTGTTTCATCCAAAGAATTTGTGCACAACAACTTCCAGCGGCAATGTATTCCGCTTCGGTGGTAGACAATGCAACACTAGCTTGTTTCTTGCTAAACCATGAGACTAAAGAGCTACCTAGCAAATGGCATGTTCCACTAGTGCTTTTTCGATCTAATTTGCAGCCTGCAAAATCAGAGTCTGAATATCCTACAAGATGATGTGTAGTGCCTTTTGGATACCATAAGCCAACATTTATAGTGCCTACAAGGTATTTCATGATTCGTTTTATAGCCTTAAGATGAGACTCTTTAGGACAAGATTGAAACCTTGCACATAAACAAACACTAAACATGATATCCGGCCTACTTGCCGTAAGGTAAAGAAGTGATCCGATCATACCTCGATATTTCTTAATGTCAACTTCAATACCTTTCTCATCTTTGTCTAAATGTATGGAAGTGCTCATTGGTGTGGCCATTTGCTTGGAGTTGTCCATTTCAAAGCGCTTGAGCAGCTCCTTGCAATACTTGGATTGGGAGATGAATGTTCCTTCCTTCATTTGTTTGACTTGTAAACCGAGGAAGAATGTCAACTCACCCATCATGGACATCTCAAACTCACTGGTCATCATGTTAGAGAATTCCTTGCACAAAGACTCATTAGTGGCACCAAAAATAATATCATCTACATAAATTTGAACCAAAAGAATGTTATGATGTTTGTTCTTAATGAATAAGGTGGTGTCAACCTTCCCTCTAGTGAATCCATTATCCAAAAGAAATTTACTCAAACGTTCATACCAAGCTCTTGGAGCTTGTTTGAGACCGTAGAGTGCTTTCTTGAGTTTGAAAACATGATCGGGAAAGGTATGATCTTCAAATCCAGGAGGTTGAGCAACATATACTTCCTCTTGGATGAAGCCATTTAGAAATGCACTTTTGACATCCATTTGATAAAGTTTGAAATTCATAGATGATGCAAATGCAAGCAAAAGACGAATAGCTTCTAGACGTGCAACAGGTGCATATGTTTCTTCAAAATCAATTCCTTCTTCTTGATTGTAACCTTTTGCTACCAACCTAGCTTTGTTTCTAGTTATTATGCCATTTTCATCTAGTTTGTTTCTAAACACCCATTTCGTGCCAATTATTGTGTGATCAATAGGCCTTGGAACCAATTCCCAAACATCATTACGTTTGAATTGATTTAGCTCTTCTTGCATAGCCAAGGTCCAATGTTCATCATTAATTGCTTCAGAAATAGTTGTAGGCTCAATTTGTGAAACAAATGCAATGTGCCCTATGTTATCTCTAAGAGAATTTCGAGTACTTACTCCGCGGTTGATATCACCTATTACCGTGTCAAGGGGATGATCTTTGGACTCTCGCCATGCTCTAGGTAATTCTTGGTTGATATCAACCGTTGTTTCTTGCATGTCTTCCACTGGGCTTGGTTCTTCTTGTTGAGGTGCAGCCTCCATTTCTTGTTGAGGTGTAGGTTCGGTTGAAGTGCCTCCTTTCTTCCAAACGTTGTCTTGCATATCTTCTTCTTCCTTATCATCCAATGACATCTTCTCAAGTGTACCTACAAGATCATCACAGAAATCCTTTCTCGCCGAGCGAGTATTATTCTCTGCAAATACAACATGAGGGGACTCCTCAACACTTAAGGTTCGTTTGTTAAAAACTCTATACGCTTTGCTGCGCAATGAATAGCCTAGAAAGATGCCTTCATCAGATTTTGCATCAAATTTTCCCAAATTGTCTTTTCCATTATTATGCACAAAACATTTGCAGCCAAAGACTCTAAGATGGGAAATATTTGGTTTTCTTCCCTTGTATAACTCATAGGGCGTTTTCATGAGTAATGGCCTAATGATTGCTCGGTTTAACACGTAGCAAGCCGTACTCACTGCATCAGCCCAGAAATACTTAGGAATGTTAGCCTCATTGAGCATAGTTCTTGCCATTTCCTCAAGACACCGATTTTTGCGTTCAACAACGCCATTTTGTTGTGGTGTCCGAGGGGCTGAGAAATTGTGCTCAATGCCATGTTTATCACAAAAAGCTGAAAAATGATTGTTTTCAAATTCTCCTCCATGATCACTTCTAATGCAAGCAATTAAACAACCTTTTTCATTTTGAACTTTCTTAAGAAAGCTCTTGAATGTATCAAATGCTTCACTTTTATGAGTAAGGAATAAAGTCCAAGTGAATCTAGTATAATCATCCACAATAACAAAAGCATAATAGTTCCCTCCAAAACTTTTAATTTGTGAGGGACCAAAGAGATCCATGTGCAAAAGTTGAAGTGGTCTAGATGTTGAGACAACGTTTTTAGAATGAAACGAGGCTCGCACTTGCTTCCCCTTTTGACATGCATCACATATGGAATCCTTCTCAAATTTAATTTTTGGAATGCCAACTACTAAGTCTTGATTAACTAGTTTGTTTAGCATTTTCATATTAACATGACCTACTCTACGATGCCATAACCACATATCATCTTCTTTGCTCATTAGACATTTTGAAAATTTTGATGAAGACTCTTCTAAGTTAGCCATATAAATATTGTCAATTCTATCACCTTGTAGAATGATCTTATTATCACTAAGACGTTCTACGGTGCATGACTTGGAATCAAAGATTACACGATTTCCCTTATCACATAATTGACTTATGCTTAAGAGATTGTGTTTAAGACCCTTAACAAGCAAAACATTATCAATGGAGGAAGACTCATCTTTACCAACCGAGCCAATGCCGATGATCTTTCCTTTGTTGTTGTCTCCAAAGACAACGTTTCCTCCATTTGATGGCTTTATTTGCAAAAATTTGGATGCTTCTCCGGTCATGTGCTTGGAGCATCCGCTATCAAGGTACCAAAGTACACTTGATGCCTTCAAGCATACCTACAACATCAAATCAATGAGATTTAGGTACCCAAATCTTCTTGGGTCCTTGAGTGTTAGGTGCATAGTGGTCATGAGCTTCTTCTTGAGCCCAATGCCTATGCCTAGTGAAACAAACAGGAGCAATATGTCCTATTCTATTGCAATAATAACAAATGACATTTGGGTTATGCATTCTTCTAGGTTGATAGTAGTTACTATGTTTCCTATACTTATGCACATTACTCACTTTGTTTACCTTAGGTTGTACCTTAGATTTCTTTGATTCAACTTTATGTCTTTTAGGTTCATTCCTAAAACCTATTCCATGCCTAGTAGATTGCAAGTTACCTAGTATAGAATTCAGATTCTTGTGAGGAGTATTAAACTTCTTCAAGGTTGTTTCAAGTTGTTCAACTTGTTTCCTTAAAGGTATACATGATGAACATTCCTCTATACTGTTCTTTCCTAGCATCTTATTTTCATCCTTCAGCTTCTTATTTTCACATGCTAATTTTTCATTTTGTTCTTCCTTAAGATTCTTATTCTCATTAGACACATTTTCCATGTCGTTTTCTAAAGTTATAACTTGTTTCTTCAAACTCTTATTCACTTTAAGAATAGAAATGAATTCACCATAAAGCTCATCAAATGCATTTTGTAATTCTTCATATGTAAAATTTTCATTTGGAGAAGTGGTACTTGAAACACCCGTGTCCCAATTTTACAAATAAAATACTTAAATAAAGGAAATTACCAAAATACCCCTGAAACCCGGGACACAAAATCCAATATCAACAATATCCAAAATTCTTAATAAAACGAGATGTCATAAAGAACAAAACATTCCGGCTTAGCAAGCCTCAAATCAAACCCGGCATCCTGCCGATCCATCATCAATAACAAATCCCGGCAATCCGCCGATATAATAATCCAAAATCAATAGTGACATCTCAATAAAAATTTCAATGCAACGGAAGAAGCAAACGGAGTAAAAATAAGTGAAACAAAAACAACATGCATGTCGACTATATGGATCCAACCGGGAGATCAAGCACAGCTACCTGCTGATATAACCACGTCCGTACTCTGGAAGAATGGTAAGTGACTGCACGCTATCTAAAGTCTGAAAAACAACGTTGGCGATTATGTGAGTCGCCTATATATCTAATTATGAGAGTGTGCAGATCAAGTCCGAAAGGAAAGAAGGGCAACAAGACTAGTAAGCAACATACAACAATCAGTACTAACATGCCAACTCAATCAAGCATACAGTTTATTATCCTCCATCTGTTGTGTGTTAAGTTTTCTTATTATGATTTATTACTCAGGGCCCCTACTGTGTGCGTCGAGCTCGGTCTCGTCTCATGAGACAACCAGGCATAAGCCCAAATACAACCAGGCACGAAGCCCCAACATAGCCATAGAGAGAGTGAGAGAGACAGAGAGAAAGAGGGAGGTAGAAAGGGGGAGGTAGAAGGAGGGAGGTAGAAACCGGTCATCACAGACCCATATGCAAATCCACATACCACATGCTAACCCGCATGCAAACCCGAGGGGTATCACTTCCCGCTCGAAACAACCGGTCATCAGCACACAGTAGCCTAACTTCTACTGTACAATATCTTTATTCACAGATTATGAGTTTATGTGTGCCATTAGTTGTGATCTAACAGGGTTGTGTGATAAAACATCTCAATCAGATAACCGGGTGTCCGACCCACAATACATCACACAAAACACCCGGAATCACCTCACATGTTATAAACCATAACAATCCGAATATCCAGCTCATAAGCAAAACAGTACACTTAGGCACACAATACAGATTACAGCATGTTAGCAAACAATCATGCAACTCAAACAAACCATTCCAACGAGCTCATGCATTCAAACATAAAAAGACATATAAAGTCACCTCAACGACGATTGTCCTGTGGAGCCTTTCCCAAAACAGATCCTCCAGCTCCCGAGGTATTACCCGTGCCTGAATACCGGCACACACACAACAAATTACAAACATAAACAATTAAGACGTGCATGCATGTGACTATAATGCTCAACTGAGTTAAACCCGTCCCTAGTTAGACAACTGTGTAATTCCCGGTCTAAACCCGACTTAATGTTCACGCACCCAAACTCCNCTCCCGAGGTATTACCCGTGCCTGAATACCGGCACACACACAACAAATTACAAACATAAACAATTAAGACGTGCATGCATGTGACTATAATGCTCAACTGAGTTAAACCCGTCCCTAGTTAGACAACTGTGTAATTCCCGGTCTAAACCCGACTTAATGTTCACGCACCCAAACTCCAAGTATCGGGACCTACGGTTCACCGGGCTTAAACCCAACTAAGTCCAAAAGAAATTCCCGGCCTATGGCCCACTCATTAAGTCCTTTACAAATTCCCGGCCTAAAACCCAATCTATGCCCAAATTAAATTCCCGGGCCTAAAGCCCACTTACTTAAGTCCTTTTTAAACCAAGCATAGGGTTGGGCTCAAAGCTCGTTACTTAAGTCCAAAGTAAATTCGATGTCCAAAGATTCCCGGCCTAAGGTTCTACCCGTGTCGGTATTTACCGGTCTCATACTACCCACACTCTCGGTTTCCACTAAACACAATTAAATACAAATCCCAATTCCGAATTATTACATGCCATAATTGAATACAAATTACACATTAAAGTATACCGTTAAGTGCCGGAAATAACACCCGAGTCTTCGCCGGAAAATTCCCGAACCTCGCCGGAAAATTCCCGAGCCTCGCCGGATTCCGGTGACCTTGCTGGAATTCACCCAAAATTGCCAGAAACCAGACATCCAATATATTCACCTCACGGCAAGAAATCACACACACATCCCCCTACAAACCCGTAAAACGAATCAAAAAGGAGAAAACACAGAACGGGTCCTTACCCGGAAATTGGAACAGTTCTGCCGGCCAACAGCAACAACCCACACAGAAACACCACCGGCGGCACAACACGCCCAACACACCAACAACCACACAAACCCAAGTGAGTTGAGGCGTTATCGATGCAAAAGATGAAGGAAAAGAAAGAGGGAAGGACGGCGGCGCTTACCCAGGTGGCAGCGAGTCGAGCTCGTCTCGGTTCCTCTGCAACACTTGGTGGTGGCGCCGACGGCCTCACGGGAAGGAAAGACGACGAACGTAGAGGACAGGGGGACGATGTGCAAATGAAGACGTGAGAGGGAGAGGAAGAAGGGTGAGAGAAAACAAAGGAGGAGGAAGAGAAGGGGGAGTAGGCGGCGGGTTTGGAGAAGAAGAGAAAAAGAAATAAGAAAGAAGAAGAAAAGAAAAAGAAAAGATAAAGGGGAGTGGCCGGCTAGGGTTGGCCGCCCTAGTGGACGACCCGTCGTCCGCTAGGCGCGGTCAACCCCCTGCTCAACGCGCTTTTTTTTTTCCACATCCAAAACGACGTAGTTTCAAGAGAACCCACATTCACCTTCGCGTTTCACCCCGATCTCGAATCCGTTTCCAACGGGACCCGAACCATGAACGACACCAACTTAAAATTGACATTTCCAAGGCATAGTAATTTATTTCCTCGACTAAAACTCGGAAATACCCCAAGGGTAAAATTGGAATAAAAATTTCGAAAATTCCAAAAAATCAAATTATGAAATTTCGGGGCGTTACAGTTCTACCCCACTTAAGGAAATTTCGTCCTCAAAATTACAGGATAAGAAACATCAAAACAAATGGGGATACTGCTCCAACATATGGGACTCAACCTCCCAAGTAGCCTCATTCGGAGAATGACGGCTCCAACTAACCCGAACCATCGGAATAACTCGATTCCTCAACTGTCGCTCCTCCCGAGCAAGAATCTCAACCGGCTCCTCAACATAAGTCAAATCCTCAGAAACCTCCACCTCTGTCGGGGATACAACATGGCTTGGATCAGATCGATAACGCCTCAACATCGAAACATGGAATACATCCTGTATGCGCGACAGCTCCTCCGGTAAAGCCAACCTGTAGGCCAGCGGACCAATCCGCTCCATGATCTCATAAGGACCAATATAACGAGGGCTCAACTTGCCCTTCCTCCCAAACCGGATAACACCCCTCCAGGGAGCAACACGGAGGAAAACCCTGTCACCTACATTGTACTCCATCTCCTGACGATGCTTATCAGCAAAACTCTTTTGCCGGTCCTGGGCAGCTCTCATGCACTGCTTAACCACCTCGATCTGATCAACAGTCTCCTAGACTAGGTCCGGACCAATCACCTATCTCAGACCTTCCTCATCCCAACAGATCGGACTACGACACTTCCGCCCATACAATGCCTCATAAGGCGCCATACCGATACTGGAGTGATACCCGTTGTTATAAGCAAACTCAACCAACGGTAATGTCTCATCCTAAGAACCACTAAAATTGAGCACACAGACTCTAAGCATATCCGCCAATGTCTGTATGGTTCTCTCCGACTGCCCATCGGTCTGCGGATGGAATGCAGTACTGAAATTCAGCTTAGTACCCAAAGCTGACTGTAAGCTCTTCCAGAAATGGGAAGTAAACCTCGGATCCCTGTCCGACACAATGGATAGTGGAACTCCATGTAGACGGACAATACCTGAAACATATAACCTCGCCAGCTTATCCATTGTATCCGTCTGCTGAATCGGTAGGAAATGAGCTGACTTGGTCAACCTGTCAACAATGACCCAGATGGCATCATGACGACCCCGGGTCCTCGGTAACCCGATCACAAAATCCATAGTGATATGCTCCCACTTCCACTGCGGAATAGTCAAAGATCTCAACTTGCCGGCAGGAGCCTGAAGCTCGACTTTCACCTGCTGACAAGTCATACAACGAGCCACAAACTCCGCAACATCTTTCTTCATCCCGGGCCACCAATAATGACTCTTCAAGTTCTGGTACATTTTGGTGCTAGCCGGATGCATAGCATACGGCGCATTATGCGCTTCATCCATGATCCATCTCCTCAAATCATCAACATCCGGAACACATAACCGATCACCAGTCATCAAAGCACCATCCTCCCGGACATAGAAACTAGAACTCTCTCCACCGAGAGCCTTATCCCTCAACTCTGCTAAATGAGGATCTCCATACTGCAACTCCATGATCTTATCCCTCAAGGTCGGTCGGATGCTCAAACTGGCTAACAACGCCCCAGCAACATCCACCTCTAACTGTGCATCTAACGACCTCAGCTCCACCAAGGAAGGCAAAGCATAAGAAACTGAGTCCTCATCCACAGAAACCACTCTCTTCCGACTCAATGCATCTGCCACAACATTGGCCTTGCCCGGATGGTACTCGATAGTACAATCATAATCCTTCAGAAGCTCAATCCAGCGTCTCTGCCTCATATTAAGCACCTTTTGGGTCATGATGTACTTCAAACTCTTGTGGTCCGTGAAAATCCGACACTTCTCACCGTATAGATGGTGTCTCCAGTTCTTCAAAGCAAAGATCACAGCAGCTAACTCCAGATCATGGGTCGGATAGTTTCTCTCATGAGTTCTCAACTGCCTGGAGGCATAAGCAATCACCCGACCCTCCTGCATCAAAACACATCCCAAGCCCAGACCAGAAGCGTCACTGAACACCGTGTACTACACTCTAGGTCTCGGAACAGTCAAAACCGGTGTAGAAGTCAACCGACTCTTCAACTCCTCAAAACTCTTCTAAAAATGGTCATCCCAAGCAAAAGTATAGTCTTTCCTCAACAGCTTAGTCATGGGACCCGCTATCAAGGAAAAGCCCTCAATGAACCTCCGATAGTAACCAACAAGTCCAAGAAAACTCCGTATCTCAGATACACTCTTCGGTGGCTCCCAATCCATGACTGCCTTAATCTTGGTCGGATCCACCTTAATGCCCTCACCGGACACAATATGCCCTAGAAACGCAACCTCATCCAACCAAAACTCACACTTGTTGAGTTTGGCATAGAGTTGTTCTTCCCTCAACCTCTGCAAAACTTGTCTCAAGTGGTCCTCATGTTCGGCCTTACTACTCGAGTAGACCAAGATATCATCAATGAACACTACCACAAACCAGTCCAGAAATTCATGAAAGACCTGTTGCATCAAACACATGAACACTGCTGGTGCATTCGTTAGACCAAAAGGAACAACCGCAAACTCATAATGACCATACCGAGTGCGGAAAGCAGTCTTCGGTATGTCTTGCTCTGCAATCCGAACCTGATGGTAACCAGATCGCAAGTCAATCTTCGAAAATACAGATGCACCCTGCAACTGATCGAACAAATCATCAATCCTAGGCAAAGGATACCTGTTCTTCACAGTCACCTTGTTCAACTGCCTATAATCTGCCTATAATCCACACACATTCGCATACTGCCATCCTTCTTCTTCACAAATAAGACCGGAGCACCCCAAGGTGAGATGCTCGGTCTAATAAAACCCTTATCTAACAACTCCTCCAGTTGCTTCTTCAACTCCTGAAGTTCTGCCGGAGCCATTCTGTAAGGCGGTATAGAAATAGGTGCAACTCTCGGTACCAAGTCAACTGTATACTCCACCTCCCGCTCCGGGGGCAACCCAGGTAAATCATCAGGGAAAACATCGGGAAACTCCCGAACAATAGGAATATTCTCCACTCCAGGTATTGGTACCGAAGAATCGACCACATGAGAAAGAAAGGCATCACAACCCTCTCGGATCATCCTGAAAGCTTGGATGGCCGAGATACAACACGCCGATAAAACTCTACATTCTCCAACAAACACCAATCTATGCCCCAACAAAGAAGATAAAGACACTTCCCTGGCCCGACAATCAACTATTGCTTGATGTCTGGACAACCAGTCCATGCCTAAGATAACATCAAACTCTCCCAAATCCATAACAGCAAGATCAGAAGAAAAACTCTCACTATCATACTCTATCAACACATTCCTACAAACTCGATCAACAACTACCATATCTCCAGTGGGTAAACAGACTCTTAGGGGTCTACTAAGATTATCATCCTCTATGTTATGAGTAGTCATGAATGCACGTGATACAAAAGAATGTGTAGAACCTGGATCAATTAAAGCATGTACAAACTGACCAAAAACCATAAAGGTACCTGCTATAACATCTGGAGCATCAGCAGCCTCCTCTCGGGTGATGGCATAAACCCTAGGAGCTGCAGCAGTCTGAGTCGCCCCTCCGCGGTTCGGAGCTCCAGAACCTCCACGACCTCGACCCTGCTGTCCGCCACCCCTGTTCAGACCAGAAGAAACAGCACCACTAGCCACGGAACTCTAACACTGTATACTGAGAACCACTGCCACCATTATCCCTCATCCACTTGTAGCAAGTAGACTTCTGGTGTCCCGGTGTATTGCAATACCAGCATGTACCCGAGAACCGTGCCGAGGAATCCCATCCCCGAGAACCAGACTGATAGGACCGTCCTCCCGAGGATCTACCCGGTCCACCCTGGTAACTCTGCCCTCAGAACTTCTTCGAACTCTGATAAGAAGAACTCTGTCCAACCGAATACTCTGCACCCCCGGCATCAGAATACTGCCTCTTTTGTCCCGAAGCAGATGACTGCTTCCTCTACTCGGCTGCCCGAGCCTCCTTCCCGATCATCTGAACTCTCTCAGCATCAAAAGCGATGGCACAAACTGCCTCTCAAGTCTTGTGCCCTCCACCAGCCACAGCCATCGCTATCTCAGTACGTAAGCCGTTAACAAACCGCCTACACTTGGTCAACTCATCGGGCACAAACTCCCTAGCATAAGAGAGAAGGATGCTATACCGGATCCTGAAAGCTGATACAGTCTCATCTAATCCCTGCTTCACCTCAAGAAACTGCTTCTTCTGCTCCTCCAGAAAACCAACAGTAAGAAACTCCTTGTAGAATCTCTCCTTGAAATCCTCCCAAGGCATCTCCACAGGCTTCGGTAGATTGGCCACAAGATCCTGCCACCATGACAATGCATACCCTGTGAACTTGTGTGCAGCTAATCGAGCCTTCTGCTCAGGTGCACAGGTGAACTTCTCCAGAACATTCTCCACCTGGCGAAACCAATCATCAAACTCCTTGACTTTGCCCCCTTCACCTGTGAATTCCTTCACAGCAGACTTATCCATATGTTTGTATCCACTCTCCATACCACCTGCTGCAGCAGGTGCTACCGGCTGGGCACCCTGCTGCTGCTGCTGGAACTGCTGCCACTGCAGAAAAGCCTGATACTACTGGAATGCTGGGTTCACAACTGGTGGTACAACATTCTGTCCTCCACCCCCTGCAGCATTATTCTTTGCTGCATTATTGTTTCCCTGACCAATGGGAACCTGCATTACCGACACATTGTCGGAGACATGAGTAGCGGCGTCATCCTCAGCATTGTGCTGTCCCTCGTGATCCATATCGACGCCTATATGAATGCAAATGAGTCAAAAACACTTTTAAAGTCATAAATCCGGAAACAGGCTTAAACACAGAAAACACTTTGAAAACAAAGTTTAAGACACTTTTTTAAAACCAAGGATCTGAAGCCTGCTCCGCTACCAAGCTGAAACACCCGTGTCCCAATTTTACAAATAAAATACTTAAATAAAGGAAATTACCAAAATACCCCTGAAACCCGGGACACAGAATCCAATATCAACAATATCCAAAATTTTTAATAAAACGAGATGTCATAAAGAACAAAACATTCCGGCTTAGCAAGCCTCAAATCAAACCCGGCATCCTGCCGATCCATCATCAATAACAAATCCCGGCAATCCGCCGATATAATAATCCAAAATCAATAGTGACATCTCAATAAAAATTCCAATGCAGCGGAAGAAGCAAACGGAGTAAAAATAAGAGAAACAAAAACAACATGCATGCCGACTATATGGATCCAACCGAGAGATCAAGCACAGCTACCTGCTGATATAACCACGTCTGTACTCTGGAAGGATGGTAAGTGACTGCACGCTATCTAAAGTCTGAAAAACAACGTTGGTGATTATGTGAGTCGCCTACTCAGTGAGCAATATATATCTAATTATGAGAGTGTGCAGATCAAGTCCGAAAGGAAAGAAGAGCAACAAGACTAGTAAGCAACATACAACAATCAGTACTAACATGCCAACTCAATCAAGCATACAGTTTATTATCCTCCATCTGTTGTGTGTTAAGTTTTCTTATTACGATTTATTACTCAGGGCCCCTACTGTGTGCGTCGAGCTCGGTCCCGTCTCTTGAGACAACCAGGCATAAGCCCAAATACAACCAGGCACGAAGCCCCAACATAGCCATAGAGAGAGAGAGAGACAGAGAGAAAGAGGGAGGTAGAAAGGGGGAGGTAGAAACCGGTCATCACAGACCCATATGCAAATCCGCATACCACATGCTAACCCGCATGCAAACCCGAGGGGTATCACTTCCCGCTCGAAACAACCAGTCATCAGCACACAGTAGCCTAACTTCTACTGTACATTATCTTTATTCACAGATTATGAGTTTATGTGTGCCATTAGTTGTGATCTAACAGGGTTGTGTGATAAAACATCTCAATCAGATAACTGGGTCTCCGACCCACAATACATCACACAAAACACCCAGAATCACCTCACATGTTATAAACCATAACAATCCGAATATCCAGCTCATAAGCAAAACAGTACACTTAGGCACACAATACAGATTACAGCAAGTTAGCAAACAAGCATGCAACTCAAACAAACCATTCCAACGAGCTCATGCATTCAAACATAAAAAGACATATAAAGTCACCTCAACGACGATTGTCCTGTGGAGCCTTTCCCAAAACAGATCCTCCAGCTCCCGAGGTATTACCCGTGCCTGAATACCGGCACACACACAACAAATTACAAACATAAACAATTAAGACGTGCATGCATGTGACTATAATGCTCAACTGAGTTAAACCCGTCCCTAGTTAGACAATTGTGTAATTCCCGGTCTAAACCCGACTTAATGTTCACGCACCCAAACTCCAAGTATCGGGACCTACGGTTCACCGGGCTTAAACCCAACTAAGTCCAAAAGAAATTCCCGGCCTATGGCCCACTCATTAAGTCCTTTACAAATTCCCAGCCTAAGACCCAATCTAAGCCCAAATTAAATTCCCGGGCCTAAAGCCCACTTACTTAAGTCCTTTTTAAACCAAGCATAGGGTTGGGCTTAAAGCCCGTTACTTAAGTCCAAAGTAAATTCGATGTCCAAGTCCGGTTCTTCCCTTGCCATGAGACATAGGTTAGCCGTTTCTTCTTCATCGTTATCGGATGATTCATCACCGGAATTGCCTCCCCATGAGATGTATGCCCTTTGCTTGTTGTAGGACTTCTTCTCCTTTCCCTCCTTTGCTTTGGGGCATTTGGGCTTTATGTGCCCACTCTCTCCACACCCATAGCATTTGGGTGGTCCGGACATCTTTCTCCCTTTCTTTACAAATTCCTTCTTCATGAATTTGTGGAATTTGCGGATGACAAGTCCGAGTTCCTGATCGTCATCGCTAGAGTCCGATTCAGTGAGCTCTTGCGTCTTGGAGGTGGAAGCTTTGAGAGCTATGTTCTTCTTCTTAGGTTCCTGCAAAGAGGGTAAAGAGGGTTTAAGAATAGTAGTTTCATAGGTTAGAAGATTACCTCTTAAGCTGTCAATGGTTGTGTTCAATGTCTCGATGTTTTCATATATTGCGTCGGCTTTGGAACGCCATTCGGGAGTAAGGCTTCAAAGGACTTTTCTGACCAAGTCCTTGTCGGAGTAGACCTTCTTGAGAGCATGAAGGTTATTTACGATTTTAGAAAATCGTTCGAACATCTCCTCTATTCCTTCGTTCTCCTTCATTCGAAAGAGTTCGTAATCTGCGGTGAGGGAGTCGATTTTGGCCTCTCGAACTTGATCAGTTCCTTCGTAGGTAACCTCCAGCTTATCCCACATTTCTTTTGCGGTTGTGCAACAAGAGATTTTTCGATAATCGTCGGGGTTGACTGCATAATAGAGCATATTGATTGATTTGGCATTGTTTTCAACCAATATGATGTCTGCAGCATTGTACTCCTCCTCCGTCTTTGGCACTTGGACTTCACCAACTTTCTTCATCGGAATTTGCTTTCCAATCTTCATGATTCGCCAAAGAGCATAGTTGTTGGATTGGAGGAAAATTCTCATCCTCTCCTTCCAGTAGTTGTAATTGGTGCCATCAAAGTACGGTGGACGAACAGTTGAATGTCCTTCGAAGATTCCTGCATGATTACTTGAAGAAGCCATGGAAGATTTCCTCTCAAACGGTTAAGTCTTCAGAGAGTTAGCCTCCGCTACCAATTGTTAGAACAATAGGCCTACGCTAGAGAGGGGGGGGGGTGAATAGCGTTTATCGGATTAAAACAAAATGAGCAGGAAATAAATGCGGAATTAAAGATTGAAGGACACAAGGATTTTATACTGGTTCACACACAACTAACTTGTGGCTAATCCAGTCCTTCAAGTCTCACTTGAAGATTTCACTATCTAGTGTTAAGCTTACGGGTGCTTAACAAACCGTTACAACATAGAGTTCTAGTCCCAAGAAACTCTAATTTCCTACTTGAAGATACCTCACTTCAAGACTTCTCACACAAGAAGATATACCCTCTTCCTATGAATCTCAACAAGGGAACTAACCTCCCTTAAGGTGTATAGCAATACAATCACTCAAACAAAAGCTCTCACAAGAGTAGATATGAGTTACAGAATTTAAGCTCAAAAAGGCAACTCCCAATCCTCAAAGGATATTGGCTCAATTAGGATTTGTAATGGATGTATGAATGAATAGCATGAATGTAGAGAGTTGATTGGTGATTAATCAGAGCTGAAAATGCTTAATTTGTAGCTCTGAAAAGTCATGGAGCCGTTTGAAATCCACCCAAGAAAAAGCTTTAAACAAAACATAGTGGGTGCTAAAAGTTGTCAGCAATAACGGCCATAACATCGATGTTTTAATGCTCAACATCGATGTTTTGTCCAGCAAATTTGAATTTTTGGACTAACGGTAACTAAAACATCGATGTTCTCAAACCCAATATCGATGTTATTTTGATTCTGTGAAAATGAGATGAAAACTGATTCTTGAAGAACATCGATGTTTAATTCACAACATCGATGATATTTTGCTTATGTGAAAAACGATTAAAGCTGACCATTGAAGAACATCGATGTTATGAAATCCAGCATCGATGTTTTGCTTATGTAAAGTATATTTTCAAAAGCAACGGTCATAAGAACATCGATGTTTAGGATTCCAACATCGATGTTATTTGCCTACTGCCAATTTCTGGAAAATTCTTTGAAGGCAGGAACATCGATGTTTAGAAGGCAACATCGATGTTATTTTGGCTCGGCAAAAACAAATTGAAACTGACCAATACGGAACATCGATGTTACAAATGGGAACATCGATGTTATGACTAATTTTAAAAGCAACGGTCACTAGAACATCGATGTTTAGGATGCCAACATCGATGTTATTTGCCTACTGCCTGTTTTGAAAATTTTTTGGAAGGCAGAACATCGATGTTTTAAAAACATAACATCGATGTTATTGATTCAAAAAATAGTTTGGTGTTTGAAATATGTTTATGTGATGCATGAGCAAATTTTATCTTACTTAGAAACAATGTCCTAGAAGAGTTGAGTGTTATACCTTGTACAATTTATGTTTCTAACTCTTCTTTCTTGGCTCTTCAATTCTTCAATTCTTGTGCTCATTCACTTTGTTCCATTGCTCTTGAATGGTTTCTTTTGCTTGAGGATTGGTTTGACTTCATTTCTTTTTGCTTCATCTTTGTCATGATCTAGAATTGGTTTGTCGATTATCAAAACCTGTAATGAACCATGAGTTCTAACAAAATTCTTATGCCGATTTGATCACACACCCAACAGGAACAATTCAACAACAAAAAAACACCCAAGTTGAGCCACTGACACAATGGAAGAACTTTTTCTTTTCTTATTAATTTCGGCAACAACAAAAGCAAAAGGAACAAAAAATTGAATTGCAGCAAAGTAAAGGGAAACGTAGTTGAAATTGATACCTGGGCTCCGCTACCAAGATGATACGGCAACACTACCAGAACAAAGCTAGATAGCACCTCCTAATCAATCAAAGTCGCCAAGATCAGAATCAACTCAACCAAAACAAGGGTTTCAGCAATTGCCTCGATCACTTCAAAAAATAAAACAAAGTTGTTAAGCAACAATAAAGTAATAATCACTAGGAGTCTTGTAACGCCGCAAGCCAATTAATTACTTGATAAGTACACAAAATTCCTAAAATAAAGAAGAGAGAAATCACATCAATCTTGCAAAGAAACCAAGGTAAGAAAACCATAAATTTATTATCAAATTTCAAATAGTCATGTGTGTACAAAATAAACAACCATAGGAGCCTATTTATAGAGAACCATGTGAATCAGATGATGATTAGGATGATACTTAAGGATAATTAATTGAGTTTATTATCATAATGCATGCACTAATGGGCCACATTGATCATACTATTATAGTATGCCATTAACTACAACTAACTATTACAATAATTGTCGTATTATATTATATGTTAACCAAGCTAACTAGGTTTTGGTTATGACAAACCTATATGTAGCATGTATTGTGCCTAACCTTGTACTGCAGCTCACATGAGGAGCCTTCAATCCGTGATCAAGCATCACAATCAAGCCTTGGAAGATGAGTCAGTGGGATTGGTTTTGGAGCATGAAGTGTCGCTTTCAAAGTGCAAACTCCTATGCCACTCATGATTATTTAATCCTTAATAGGATTGGTCAACAAACCTAGTACCTACCATTTCTGGACATTGATTTTGTGATTAAAGCAACCGTAAACAAATTAAAAGGCAGCTGAATTCAAACTTCCTAGGACCAACCAAGGACTACGCTAAACAATGACATCAATGACAAAAAGCTGCAGCCTGGTGTGAAGGCCCTCTCCCCGAGGGACCCACCAAACCCAGGTATTGTTACATCACTCCCTCCGCCCAATTAAATCGTTTACCATGCTGCAGCACTAGGGATTCGAACTCGGGACGTGATGCTTTTTATCCCCCTCAAGGAGAGCACCTTCACCAACTCATCTGCAGATGAATTCACTTGGGCCAATCACTTGGGAGCCTGGGCCAATCACTGAAACGCCCGTGTCCCAATTTATTAATATAAGTTATAAGTTAAACATAGATTGACCAAATTGCCCTTTTTATTCCCGGGACACCCGTATCCCAAATCATCCATTAAAGAATGTATAGCATGTGAAGTGACCAAAATGTCCTTCTCTACGGGATACAATATCAACATCATAATCAATAAATAATTATACAACAATTTACACAACAACGAGTATGCAGCGGAAGACTAAACATAAGATAACATGTACGCAGTGAACTCTATGGATCCGACCCGAGGAGAGGAAAGCACCGCCACCTGCTGATATGCTCTTCTGATCATCGATCAGCTAACCTGTATAAAACTGTGAGGAGGTGAGACCAACCACTGTCTCACCGCAGACAAATAAACCAATAATATACAAAACAAATCAACTACAAGTACCCGGCAATAGACAAAAGCAACACAGTGCACAAAACAATTCACAGTATACAACACAAGTCATCACCAAACTTCAACCATCACTTGTCATTACTTATCTTATTATCTTTGATATTAAGGTTAAGTATTTTATTTAGGGCCCTCTACTGTGTGCGTCGAGCTCGGTCCCGTCTCATGTGACAACCAGGCATAAGCCCAAATAAACCAGACACGAAGCCAAAATAAACCAGGCACGAAGCCCAAACATATCCAGAGAGAGAGAGACAGAGAGAAAGAGGGAGGTAGAAAGGGGGAGATAGAAAGAGGGAGGTAGAACCGGCCATCACAGGCCCATATGCAAACCCGCATGCCATCCCGAGGGGTAATACTTCCCGCTCGAACCAACCGGTCAACAGCCCCACAGTAGACTTTATTATAATTCGATATTCTCATTTATTCTTTAAGAGTTGTACCATACGTTATTGTCAGACATCATTGTGTGGATTTAATATCTTAATCACAAAACCGGGCCCCAGCCCACAGTCCACCACACAAACCACAAATCCATATCTCATGTGTTTATCATAACCAAACAAATCCTACTAGACAGGCACAATACATCACATCAGGCAAACAGGCCACATAATCAGGTACACCACGTCATAGGTAGCAAACAGCAACATCAGCACAACAGGCAAGCATGCATAGCATTAAAGACCAAACAAATAACACCACTTTATATTCCAAGACATTTAACCGAGCATTGTAGGCAGTAGTGCATACAAAGGTTTATAAGTCCTCACCTGGGCCATATTAATTGTCTCGAAAGCCGAAGCCTCGTTCCGCCTCAACAACCTCATGTCCATAACCTCCTATGAACATATATACCATATAAGATATCTATTCACGGAAATCAAATCAAATATATGCCAATGATATCGTCTTAAGCTTTAATCGTACACTAGACCCGTTACTAAGAAACCCAGGTCTAAACCCAAAATTCAAATCCAATTTATACCTGGGCCTAAGGCCCGCATCATTAGAAACCCTTTGGGCCTAAAGCCCATCTTAAAATAATATCCATTTATTGGGCCTAAAGTACATTCCCCAAAACCACTGGGCCTAAAACCCATTTAAATTAGTTACATTTTATTGAGCCTAAAGCCCGTCACAATTACTAGCCATTGGGCCTAAAGCCCACTTCATTAGTCGTTGGGCCTAAAAGCCCATATAGAATTAATATGACGTTAATTGGGCCTAAGCCCGGCCCATCCTCAAATTCACTTAGTGAACC